>JAJPUD010000069.1:767377-856939 GCA_023553655.1 Myrmecobius fasciatus
AAGAAGGAAAGAGGGAAGGAGGAATGAAGGGGGAAGGAGGAGGAAAAAGGGGGGGGAAGGAGGAGGAAAAAGGGAAGGAAGGAGGGAAGGAAAGAAGGGAGGAAGAAATGAAGGAAGAAAAGAAGGATGAAGAAAAGAGGAAGGAAGAAAGAAGGGAAGGAGGGAGGGAGGAATGAAGGGAAAGAGGATAGGAGGGAGGAAGGGAGAAAGTAGGGAGGGAGGGATGAAGGAAGGAAGAAAAAAAAAGAGAGAGAGAGAGAGAGAAGGTGAGATCAGATGAGTAAGAGGAGAACCAGGACAGAGGGGTGTCATGAAAATCTTAAGAGAAAAGAATATGAAGGGAAGCTTATCAACAGTGTCAAGCTGTAGAAAGGTCCCTGCAGAAAGAGCACTAAGTAAAGACCATTAGATTTGGAAATTAATCTTTTACCAAGGAAACTGGTATTTTCAAACCCAAATATAGGATTTGACATTTATCTCTATGAAACTAGCTTTTTGATTTGTGCCAGAGACAAAGATGAATGAAATATTTCTATTTCCAGAAATCAACAACCATTTATTAAATGAATTTATTAAGTGCAAGGCACTGAGGAAGCAGAGACCAAGAACAGGTACTGTTTCACTTTTGTCTAATCCTAGTAGGTTATTAGAAATGTGCAATTGGAAGATATTTGGATTTGGGGTCAAAGGACCTTGGTTCAAATTCTGACTTTGTTATTTATTACTGGTATGACTTTGGGCAAATAAATCCCTCTCTTTGGATCTCTGTGGGAAGGCCATCTCCAGTCTTCCGAATCTATATCTTGCCACTAGAACCAGATGCCTTTGGAGGAGAGAATGAGGCTGGAGACTTTGTCCACCCTCCCTCACTTAAATCCAATTCACTTGCAATGTCAAGGACATCACCTCCCTGAAGCCATGTTTCTTTGAAAATGAAGAGCAAACAATAAACATTAAAGCAATAATTTTTTCAGCGTAAAATACAGAAGTGAAGTTACCTGTTCTCCAAGGTCTTTGCCAACTGTCATTCCTAAGATCTGGTAAGTTGATAAAAAAGAAAGAATACTAGACTGTGAATCAGGAAACCAGTATTCATTTGTCAATGACTCATTGGGTGAGTCTGGACAATTCTCTTCTCTCCTTGTTTTAGGTTAGAAACCTAAAACATGCAGAACAACAGAAATTGGATTAAATGATTTCAAAGGTTATGGAAGAACAAAAATGAATGTTGAAAATGTTGAACAAACAAATCTAATGATTTGGAATCAGAGGGCTTGGGTTTGAACCTTAGCTCTATCACTTAGTTAATAAGCCTGTCAGCAAGCATTTATTAAGCCCCCATTGTATGCTAGGCAGTATGGGGGTTTTAAGAAAGGCAAAACTATGAGCTCCCCAAGAAACTCACATGCTAATGAGAGAGGAGATAGAATACAAAATCGTACATATAAGCTATGTACAGGGTAAGTAGAGAGTAAGTTTAGGGGGAAAGTGTTTGTAGTGGAGAGAGGGGAGCCCCAGAAAAGGCTTCTCCTCTTACTGTAGGCAATCCATTTGAGTCTCATTTTCCTCATCTGCAAAAAGGCTCTCAATCTATGACTTAACTTGGTATTCCAGGATATCAAGTCATTTCCCCAAAGGAAAAAGTTGGTGGCAAAAAGAGATTGGGGGAAGTGTTTGTAGACACTCATTAATGAGGAGATCCAGTCTCCCCATTAAATTTTATTTAAGAAATCTTTCCAACTTTTTATTGAAGATAATGAAGAGGTAGAAAGTTAGTTCTCTATCAGTGCTGTGAACCAACCATCCCTTCCCATGAAAATATGCTCTTCTTCCTTCTCTTCCTCTTTGGTGACATCCTTCTTAACGCTCTTGGAAGGGGATTGGTATAATAAGTGGAGGTGTCCCCAAGGAGGTTCTCAGCTCTTTAAAGTCAGGGATTCTTGGAATAAAAGAGCTGAGCTAGGATTTCCTCAAGGTGGCGGTGTTGTCACGGGCAAGCATGGTCTCCCTCCCTCCTGCCCTGATGCTCCGGTTGACTGATGGGAAGGCATTTTATGCATTATGAATTTATAAGCCTGGAACTTGGGGGACAGGAATGGAGGGTAACTGGTGGGGCCTGGATTTTGGAGGGAAAATGTAGCTGAGCATGAGGGCAGGGAAGAGGCGACAAGCTAGTTTCTGGGTCCAGCCCTGCCATCAGCATCTCTCATTAAGGAAGCCACCCATCCTACACTCATGTATTATGGGGAAACTAATCTTTTTGCCATTCCAATTTCAGTATGTATAGCTGAAGCAAGAGCAAAACCCCAAATCTTCCTGTTCATTTGTTCATTCAATTTTTTAGTTCTTTCATTCATTGATTCAACCAATGTTTATTTTGTTTTTGTCCTGCAATAAGTTGAGTACTTATGTGTGCAAAAAACCCTGAACTGGTGCTAGAGGGGATAGTAATGAAATCAGTACTTCTCTCTGCCCTCATGAAGCTTACAGTCTAGTAGTGAAACAACACAAACAGATAATTATATCTACACACGTGTGTGCACGCAGACAAAATATGTGGTATTTTTGTGACATATCTATCTATCTATCTATATATGTATACATTCAAAGGCATAAGGCAAGAATTGTTGAAGAGACTTGTCTTAATCTATAGCAAGGGATGACATCAGGTATTTTTGTTCATATCTGTCTGAGTTTGAGTTGTTTGTATAAAAAATGGGTAACAACAAAAAATCTGATATATAATATATTAATACACACATATTATTATAATATTAATATATAATAAACACATACATACACACCATATATATGGAGTGTGTATGTATATTAGTACCATATATGTACAAAATATGAAATATATCCCATCCGACAATGCACATATGCACAATGTACATATACACATATATGCATAAAATACATTATAACATACCATATACAAATTTAATATATAATATAAAATATATATGGGGGTGTATTGGGTGTTATTGCCACCCATTTTTGTATAAGCAACATAAACACAGTGATATATAATATATAATAATAAAAATACCTGATATCATCATCTGATACAGATCAAGATGAACCTTTTCATGAACCTTGTCTCATGCTTGTGTGTGTATATATACTATATATATATCATATATGTACAGTATATACTGTGTATATATATATATATATATACATACACAATTAGTATTTGGGAAACATTAACAGATATTTTCATTTTATTTAGTTTAAAAATTTGAACCTAGGTTTTCTGGTGCCAAAGAGTGATAATGATAATAATGGCTACCATTTAAGTGACCCCAAATGTTATCTCATTTGAGTTTCATGACAGCTCTGAGAGCTAAGGGATATATTCATATCAGTGATGATAGTATTATCCCTGTTATACAGATGAGGAAACTGAGACTCAGGGAGGTTATGGGATTTGTCCAGAGTACATAGTCTGATGAGTTTCTGAGGCTGAATTTGAACTTAGATCTTCCTCATTTCAGACCCAGCTGGCTGCCTCATGCTTTGGATCTGAATTTTAAATTCCACACAGTGGTGCTACATATATGCACACTCATACACATAAATACATGTATATACCTAAATACATACATATTTGTATGTATTTAGGTATGTAACATTTATGTACATCTATAAAGTCTGGTGTTCGGAAGGAAAGACATCACTGTCCTGCTGTACCCTGCCATGGCTAGCTTATGTCTAGCATATTGTGTCTGGCTGGGTGTTCCCTGTTTTAGGAGGAATATGGACAGACAGCTGTGCTCCAGACCAGTGACTGGAATTAGAAAAGGCCTGGAAACTAGGTCTTATAAAAACGAGTAGAAGGACCTGGGAATGTTTAGCTTGAGAAGGAGAAGACTTGAGAGAGACATGAGAACTGTTTTTACTTATTTTGAAAGGCTTTCTCTAGGAAGAGGGATCAGACATATTCTGCTTGGCCCTAAGGGCAGAACTTGGACCAATGGGTGTATGATGGAACGGAAGGGATAATGGATTTGTCTGCAGGGACCTGATTTGAATCCAGGCTGATATTTGGAAGGTGCTGAATGTTCCTGGACCTCAGTTTTCTCATCTGTAAAATGAAGTAGTTGTACTAAATGGCTTCTAATCAATCAACCAACTTTTATCAAGTGCCTACCATGTGCCAGGCACTGTATTAAGTGTTGGGGATACAATTAAAAAAATTAGTCCCTGTTCTTAAGGAGCTTACACTCTAGTCAAAAGAAACTGGATATGTTTTACATAACTTCACATGTGGTTTCTTAATGGTGGGTGGTGATAAGGGAGAGCACCTAGAACTTGAAAATCTTAAAAAGAAATGTTTAAAAAAAAGTAAAAAAAATTTGAATGTAACTGGGGAAAATAAAATAAATAATTGTTTTTTTTTTTTAAAGAAGAAAAAAAAAAGAAACTGGAAAGAGGGCTGGGAGAAAAAAGTGAAGTCTAAAAGTGGTATAGCTGGTGGGAAATTAAGTCCCTTCCAGCTGCAGATATTAAGCACTTAGGACAAATTTTCTTAACACCCTTTCTCTCTTTTTCAAATTAATAGGTTATTTTAAAAAATAAATTAAATTAAAACAAACAAATAAAAGTTAATTTTAAAAATATTTATTTTTAATATACATTGCTTTATGAATCATGTTGGGAGGGAAAAGTCAGAGCAAAAGAGAAAACCACAGGAGAGAACAAAAAACAGAAAAAAGAAGTTAGCACCCTTTCTTAAATGATCTTCCCTTATTCTTTTCTTTCTCACCTTAGGAGAGTCATTAGGGATGAGAGAAAAATCTTTGCAGTTTTGAGTGTTGAACCATAATCCCTTAGAACTTGTTGGTGACAATTTGTTTCAAAGTGGAAATGCTGCAAGGAGAAAAAGGACACATAAAAAAAGCACCTCTAGGGGAATGGAGAATACACTGAGGCTTGATTTCCCAGCCTCTTCCCTCTATGCCATGCTCAGCAGCAGGCCTGGATCTGTCAGGAGGCAGGGAGGGTGAAGGGGCTTCACTTGATCCATGGCAGGGGATGAGAGCAGGTCTTTTTGTGTTTGCCACTCATTTCTGCAGAGATAGGATGGTCCCTCCAAAGGAATTCTGAGCTGGGAGTCAGGGACTCTGGGTTAGAATCTTGTTTATGCTACTTTTTTCCTGGCTGACTTTGGACAAATCCTTTCTAGAAGAGAAATAATAATTATCTAGAATAGATAATATTCTGTAATTTCTACAATAATAATAATTATTATAACTTCTTCAGTTGGATTAGATGCTTTCTGAGGAAGACAGAGTAATAGTTGAAGGTGGAAGGCCAGGTGGCACAGTGTATAACTAGTTAGGTCTGAAATCAGGAAGATCTGAGTTCAAATTCAGCCTTAGACACCCATCAGCAGGGGTGACTCCAGGACAATCATGTAAGCCCTCTGTGTCTTAGTTTTCTCATCTGTACAATGGAGTGATAATATCACTTGCTTCACAGGGTTGTTATCTCAGTATTGAGGAAATTAAGACTAGAGAGGAAGGTGATTTGTCCAATTTCACACAGCAGCTGGGAAATGAATAAAGGTCCTCCCAAGCTCTCCCCATTGTAAGTAGCTCCCTCCTCAAAGGACAGGAGGGGTTGGGTACAATCCTCTAGGCTTTCCATGGGTACAGAAAAACCTGCTTCCTTCCAATTTCCTTTGGGTCAGGGTTCCTGGAGAAGGAATAGATTGAAACTCTATCCTCAGTCAGGGAGCTGTCAGTCATTCCAGATAAAAATGGGGTTCTTTAGAGAACTTCAGGACAGCTGGATGACACAGTGGGTAGAGCTTTGGACCTGGAATCAGGAATACTCATCTCCCTGAGTTCAAATCTGGCCTTCGACACTTAATGGATGTGTGACCTGGACAAGTCATTTTAACTTCTTTTTGCCTGTAAAATTGGGATAATAGCACTTACCTCTTGGGATTGTTTCGAAGATCAAATGAGATAATATTTATAAAGCACTTAGCATATGTTTGGGACACAGTAGTCCCTTAATAAATGCTCCCCCTACTTCAGTCTCTTCATGGGGAATCTGAATTGATGAGTTTTTCTGGGATGCAGTGGCAAGGAATAAGATCTCTTTAAATCTACAAGACCCAGAAGTTATAAAGCTGAAGCTTGTACAGAAAAGAATTCTGGTTTAGGAATAAGGATAACAAAGGATACTTAATTAGGAATGATCCCTAGAATTTGGGTATGGATATTCCAAGTTCTTCAGTTTTTTTCCTTCCAGTGAGAGAGTTATATTGTTTTATTTTGCTCTAATGTACGGCAAATAGAGATAGGTCTGATGTTCCATTTCTTTCCTTTCTTTCCTTCCTACTTCTCTCCCTCCCTCTCTTCTTCCATCTCTCCTCTTCTCTTTGCTTCCCTTCTCTTTCTCCTCCTCTGTTCTCTTCTCCTCTCCTTCCCATCTATAAAATAATTTTCTAAAGCAAGAGAATAAGAAAACATGCCTAACCCCAGCAGAATATTGCAGACCTACTGAAGCAGGAGGAAAGAACATTATTGTGCTCTTTTATCTATAAAGTAAATAACCAAAAAGATATTTTGGAAGCAGGGAACTATTATTGCTGAAAACAGGGATCCTATCCCAAGGACATGCTGACCCATTCCTTGACTGCTCTGATAATACCTCTTCCAGCCCAGGTCATGATTTAGGTGGGTCTAAAGAACACTATGTTTCTCTCTCTCTCTCTCTTTCTCTCTGTTCTCTCTCTCTGTCTCTGTCTCTCTCTCTGATTCTGTCTGCCTCTTTTTCTGTCTGTCTCTTTTTCTTTGTGTCTGTGTCTCTCTGTCTCTATCTGTTTCTCTTCCCCTTTTTTCTCTATAAGAAAAGGGGACATTCTGGGAGCAGCAGAATTTTCCTCCGTCTGTCTTTTTTTACCCCTCCACTTACTCAGAAAGAGAGGGACTTCCTTGGGATGAATTAAACTCAACCAGACCTAGGGACAACTGAACAAGAAGAAATGGTGAAGGAGAGAGAGCTCACATGATGGAGTCTCTAGAGCAGCTGTGGCTGTCTGACTCATCCTTAATACTTTCAACTTGATCCTATATAATTTAACCTGTTTTACTAAATAAAATCCCCCCCCCCATTACTGAAGCTCCACCTTTTAAGTAATAAAGCAGAAAACTTAAAAATAATTTTGGAAGGAAATCTTTCTAAAATATATCATATACTATGGGAAGGCTGGGACACTGATGCATTGTTGGTGGAGCTGTGAATGGATCCAGCCATTCTGGAGAGCAATTTGGAGCTATGCTCAAAAAGTTATCAAACTGTGCATACCCTTTGACTCAGCAGCATTTCTATTGGGCTTATATCCCAAAGAAATCATAAAGCAAGGAAAGGGCCCCACATGTGCAAGAATGTTTGTGGCAGCCCTTTTTGTAGTGGCAAGAAACTGGAAACTGAATAGATGCCCATCAGTTGGAGAATGGCTGAAAAAATTATGGTATATGAATGTTATGGAATATTATTGTTCTGTAAGAAACAACCAGCAGGACGATTTCAGAGAGGCCTGGAGAGACTTGTATGAACTGATGCTGAGTGAAACGAGCAGAACCAGGAGATCATTATATACGGCAACAACAATACTATATGACGATCAATTCTGATGGACATGGCTCTCTTCAACAATGAAATGTTTCAAACCACTTCCAATTGTTCAGTGAAGAAAGCCATATACACCCAGAGAGAGGGATATGAAATATGGATCACAATATAACATTTTCATGCTCTCTATTGATGTTTGCTTACATTGTGTTTCCTTTCTCTGATATGTCTTTCTTGTAGATACAATTTTTCTTGCACAACAATGATAAGTGTGGAAATATGTATACATATATTCGATTTGTCAAGTATTTTAACATAATTAACATGTAGTGGATATCCTGCCATCTAGGGGAGGGGTGGGGAGTTGGGGGGAAAATTTGTAACAGAAATCTATGTAAGGGTTAATGTTGAAGAATTACCCATACATATGTTTTGCAAATAAAATAAAATTTAAAAAAATAAAATATATCATATACTTCCCCTCCCCTGTCTCCTTAATAGAAGATATGCAGCATCACTGCACATAGGTCTGTGTTGACTGTTTAGCTTTTCTATCTCCTCTCTCCATATCATATTACCAACTGTTAGTTTTGTTGAGAGAGAAAACAGAAGAAAAATAGGGACATCCTTGAAGAAAAGGTACTGGTAGAGAGAGAATCATTAATTCACATGAAAGAATCAGGAATAAAACCTATGATCTCAGATGACTATACACAGGGAAACAAAATATAGTAATAAAAATAATAGATGGATTAGAGAACCTACTTGAAATTTGACCTCTTATGTGTGCTGATGTTTGGTCTCCATCAAGGGACTCATGTCTTGATTATGATCATTAAAAGGTTTGCCATATTTAAAAGCAATAGGAAAAGTTTCACTGTTTATTAAGGCCATAAATTCATGTGAAGACATCATGAACAGAATGGTAGGGTAGGGATTAATGGTAGAGAACAGTAGGTTGAGTAATGGAGAAAGGAATAGAAATACTATTATAGGAGTATGTTATAAACCAAATCTTAAACTGTGGGTCATGACCCCATATGGGGGTCATGTAACTGAATGAGGGGGTTGCAAAGAATTTGGCAATAGTGAAAGTTTGTTGAATGCTGTAAGTTCTGCAGTATCAAATATCCTACCAAGATTTTTTATGTAAAATAAACAAATACATTCATCTCATTACTATGTAAATTTGTCTTTATTAAATGGTAAAATTTTATATATACAAAAATTGTTTTAAATAATATTTTAATGATTTATATAAGTAAATGTTTGATTTGTATACCTGTTTTATATACCTACATATCTAGAGTCATGTAAAAATTTATCTTTTCTTAACTATATATATATATATAATTTAAAAAATATTTATTTATTTTTGCTGAGGCAATTGGGGTTAAGTGACTTGCCTAGGGTCATACAGCTAGGACATGTTAAATGTCTGAGACTAGATTTGAACTTAGGTCCTCCTGATTTCCGGGCTGGTGCTCTATCCACTGCACCACCTAGCTGCCTACAAAAATTTCTGAAGAAAAAAGGAGTCACAAGTCAAAAAAGTTTAAAAAATCCTAGTATAGAGCAGAGGTGTCAAAGGACATGGGTCTTTTGGGCCCCCCAAATTCTCCTGTGCAGCCTCAACCAAACTGAAATGTAATTGGGAAATAATTAACAAAATAAATAAAAATAAATAATGTTAATATATGGTTCTCTGAATAAGTCAATTTCAGGAATCCTTTACAATTTAATGGTTTTTGTTTCCATTTTAGTTTGGTACCACTGCTAGAGACCATCTGAACAGAAGGAAGAAATAAGTAAGTTAAAAAAACAGATGATAAACTTGGCAAGATAATAGTGATGGGGAAGTTTAATTATCCAGATATTATTTTGGATTCTTTTAGTCAAAAATAGCAAACTTGGTAAGTCCTTGATTTGCCTTAATGATAATTATGTAATTCAAAAGATGGAAGAAATGAAGGGATTTTGTTATTCTGAATCTGATTCTAACCTACCAGAAGGAACTGGTTGCTAAGGTAGAAATGGAAGGAACTTCAGGAAAAGCAAATATTTCATCTTACAATTTGTGCTGGAAAAGGAGTAGAAACCAGGGCAGTCTGATATGCACCCTGGGGTTTTGGAGAATGAGGATCATAGAAAAAGAACTGGAAGGGACCTTAGAAACCATCCAGTCAAAACTCCTTTTACAGATGAGAAAACTAAAATAGAGGTTAAGGGACTTGTCTAGGCTCACATATCTAACAAACATATGAGACAGGATTGGAACTCAGTTCTTACTGGCTTTAATCAGAGATTTCTATCCACTCTACCACCTCACAGTCTGAATTTAGAAAAAAAGTAGAGTGGGATCTCAGACTTAGAATTCAACAGAGGAAGTTGATCCAAGGGAAATGAGAAACTTTCAGGCAGCAAATTCTAAAGATTTCCAGAAGCAAATGATTCCAGAGAGTAAGAAAAAGGGGAGGAGTCTAAAAATCATTGTGTGTGCATAGAGAACACTTTTACAACTTGGTATTTTAAAAGATGAGTAGGAAATTGATCCTCTAAGAATATGTCAGAAAATATGAAGCTCAGAATGAACTGAGGCTTGGCAATAAATGTTGTCAACAAAATGAGCTTTTAAAAAGTTATATTGGGCAGAAGAAGATCAGGGCAAAGATAGGCTTACTGGTCAGGTGGACAGCAAAGAAAATAGAGGATGGAGAAAATGTGCAATGACCCAGAGCTGGAAGTAATAAAGAACATCAAATCTGGAAGCGGCTTTATAACATTGAAAAGAGACCTTGGAACATGGAATGTTAATGTTTAGAGGTAACTTTGCATACTGAACATGGAATATCAGAACTGGAAGAGACTTTAGGACATTTAACATATAATTTAAGAGTAGAAGGGACTTTAGAAATCATTTGGGCTAATTCCCCCATGGGACAGAAGAGGACATTGAGGCCTTGAGATTCTGCAAGTTTTGCTAAGGTCACACAATAAATTTAGAGACAGATCTAGAATAACAGAACAGATTTCAGGCTTAGCTAAAGGTCAGAGAAAAACAGCAGCCTTGAGTTAGGCACAGACAGTTTCTGCTGAATTTTGCAAACTCATTTGCTGGAGTTGTTCCTTACAAAAAAAGCAAAAAACAAAACAAAAAATTAAGCAAACAGAAAAATCGAAACTCATAAGGCAAATCATAGGAGAGGCAAACCCTTCCTGCTGACTCTCTTTGGAGATTAATTCAACCTCTTCTAAGTAGATGATGCTACTATCTATTCTGAAAGGGGCCAAGTCCTTGCCTTCTCTGTACTCCCAGGGTTCTATCTTTCTCCCAAAGTATGTGAGAGTTCCATCTTTAAGAGTGAAAGTCACATGGAGACAGATTTTGGCTCAATATATGGGAAAGTATCCTCCCTTCCAGTTCTGAGATCCTAGGGATCTAAGATTTGAAAGATGCTATACCAGAGCTCAGCTAGTGCTGGCCACAGTCAGGAGAGGAGCATCCAATTACCCATGGCACCTTTTCAGCCTGGAATATCCCTCTGTGGGGACTGCCCCTTTCTCTGATTGGTGAGTTTCTATTGGAGCCTTAATTTTGTGAAGGGGCCAAACTGCTTTCATTCTTTTCCTAATTATTATTGACTTCTGGGCTTCAAAATCATGCCCTTTCATTGGGTACTGTTATCACCCCACTCACCCCATATGTTTCCTTTTGATTATTGCCATCTTCTGTTACAATGTAATTTCTTTGAGGAAAGGAATTGTCTAAATTTTGGCTTGTAATTGTATCTCCAGCGCTTAGCATAATACCTGGCACCTAGCAAGCACTTAATAACTGTTTCTTTTTTTCTTTCCTCCCTCCCTCCCTCCCTCCCTTCCTTCCTTCCTTCTTTCTTTTCTTCCTTCCTTCCTCCCTCCCTTCCTTCCTTCCTTCCTTCCTTCCTTCCTTCCTCCCTCCCTTCCTTCCTTCCTTCCTTCCTTCCTTCCTTCCGTCTTCCTTTCCTCCCTCCCTCCCTCCCTTCCGTCTTCCTTTTCTTCCTCCCTCCCTCCCTTCTTTCCTTCCTCCTTTCCTCTCTCCCTCCCTCCCTTCCTTCTTCCTTCCTTCTTTCCCCAAATCTCAAGAGTTGGAAGGGAAGTTAGAGACCACATAGTTCAAACCCCATCTAAACAAGAATCCCTTCTACAACAAATCAATTGAAGTCAACAAGCATTTATTAAACACCTACTATATGCCAGGCACTGGGCTAAGCACTGAACATATAGAGTGCTAGATTTGTAGTAAGTGAACATTATTTTTATTCCTGGCTTTTTTACATATGATTTGTGTGACTTTGGACAAGTCCCTCAATTTCCCCTGGCTTCAGTTCCCTAAGAGGGTTGTACACCCTCATCTCTCAGGTCCATTTTAGCTCTAAATCTGTGATCCACTTTTGGGCAGCTTTGCCACAGCACATTCGAAAGCTCCAAGATTATCCTCATAGAATGTTAGAAATGGAAAGCATTTTGAAGTTCATCTACTCCAACCCCTTCACTTAAGAGATGGAGAACCCAAGGCCCAAAGACTTGGGGAGGTCACCCAAGACTATACAGCAAATATACAAGTTAAGTTAGCATTTCCAATTTAGATTTCCCAGTTTCAAATACAGAGCTCTTTTCTCTGCTTGCTTTCTGGCCAGGGACTAGATCTTCAAAGTCTGATCAGAAGAGAGGTGACTTCTACCAAGTTTCCTTTCCTTCCTTTTGTCTAAATCTCAAAATCATTTTGCTGCCCAGACTTTGCTTGGTTCATAGGCACTAGATAGTTTGGGCATTTTTTGAGAGCCCTTTTACCTGAGATCCTAGGATATCTGATGCTGTTTGTTAAAGGAGTTGCAGTTATTCATCAAGGGAGAGAATAATTAATTAATCCTGATGCTATAAGAGAGCACCAGGATGTTCTTCTAATGCTATTAATTGGTGGTATTGGAAATCTGCCCTTGGGTGTATGTTGATGGAATGTGTTGAGAGTAGAACACTGTCAAGTGGAGATGGACCATGACTGTCAGGTTGTGATTCATGCCTTAGGTTTGGGAGGGGGCGATTAATTAATGAGGGAACTGGAGTTTGGGTGGGGGGGTGGCAATTTGAAAGTTTTAGGCCCTTGGGTGTGGGCCCAGGGCTTGGGAATGTGGACAGAGTGGATAGTTGGGTTAGGTGGAGGCTGTCACGCCCCACTAAGTATTTTGAGCCCTGAGATAGAGTGAGTGCATTTTGGGTCCTTACTGTTGGTCCTCATGGAATAATTCTAGCTTGATGACAAAGTTCTGATGAACATAATCTGATTGGGGAACCACCAGTGACCTCTGCATGGAAGAGAAGGCTTAGAAAGGGTGGGGTGCTGGGAGAATGGCACAAAATGGACCTGAAGTATGGTGAATGATTGAGCACGAAGGCACATGTGAATGGGTCTGTGTCACAGGACATGAAGGACACACATTCATGAAAGATAGTTCTAAATAGAAGAAAGAGCTAATTGCCCTTTCTTGGCTTGGAGGCAGAACTTATTCATGCACAGAAGTCCAAATCTCTGAACTGGAAGACCCTTTAGATCAAAGTTTTGAACTTGGGTTTGGAAGTCTGTGCACAGATTTCATAGGGTCCATGAAATTGAATAGGAAAAAAAAATCCTCATTTTCATTAGGGCTTAATAAAATTTAGCTTTTCCTTCAATTACTGAAAAATGTGATTCTGAGAAGGGGTTTCATAGGCTTCATCAGACTGATTTCTAAAATAGGGGAGAAAAGGGATGTTGGAACACAAGATGTAAAGCACTTCTGCCTTATAGAGTCTTTTTTTTTTTTTCCCCACAGTTAGGAAGTGTTAAGTGTCTGAAACCAGATTTGAATTCAGGTCCTTCTAACTTCAGGGCTGGTGCTCTAACCACTTTACCACCTAGCTTCCCCTTTATAGAGTCTTTTTATAAATTGTACTTGAGCAAGAAGATTCCTCTATAATACCCCTCAAAAGAGTGTGTCATTCACTTCTACTTGAAGATGTCTCTTGTTGGAGAACTCTATTACTATCCAAAAGGAGTCATTCTACTTTTGGACTGCTTGGGTTATTAGAGCCAACTAGGTATACTTTCCTGTTTTAGAAAATGAAAGAAATGGCAAACCCCTCCAATATCTTTGCCAAGAAAACACCAAATAGAATCATGGAGTCAGACCCAACTGAAATGACTGAACAAGCATGCAAGTCATTAGGAGGTTTTTGTTCATTATTAATCTACCTTCTTATACTTTCCCCCTATTTCTGTTAGTTTGCTTCTGAGGGACAAGAAGAAGGTCAATTGCTCTTCTACAGATGACTCTTCATACTTGGATATAATAATTACATTCTTTCTAAGTCTTCTCTTATTCTGGTAAAATAATTCCAATTCATTCAATTAACCCTTATATGACATGGTTTTGGGGCTTCTCCCCATCTCCCTCCTCTTAGAAATGAGAGAACTGAGACTTAGAGTGGTCAAATAATTTGTCCAGGAGCACACAAGTCGTTGTAGGGGTTGGGGTGGTGGTGGAATTCAAACTCAGGACTCCTTGATCTAAAGTCTAGTGACTGATGCAATATAACACACTGCTACTCCTTTCAGTACCTCCCCCAACTAATCACCTTGTATTTGTTTCATATCAATATATAAGTATATACATTTCATATAAAACTGCAGTTTCTTATATATACATATATATTTCATTTATTGGTATGTTATATTGCTTTAATAACTATATGTAGAGAGTTACATTAGTATACATACACACACACACATACATGCTATTTCCTGTGGCAGAATGTAAGCTCCTTAAAAGCAAGAACTGTTTTGATTTTGTCTTTGTAGTTAATAAATGCTTGTTGACTGATTGAATGGTGACAGATCATGTGTCTCTCAATCAAGAGCAAACCTAACTAAGTGTGAAGAAAGTCATATCAGAGGATGTAAAGGTTTTTGTCCATTGCAAGTAAAAAGCATCTTCTAGGTTGAAGAAAGTCTGTGATTCGACCCAATCTGTGTGTGTTGGGGGAATGCCATCCCTTTGCAACTCAAATGAAACCTCTCTACAAGTCTTCCCTAATGATCCCATTGGTGACAATCTCCATCGTATCACTGCCCCATGCTCTAGATCTCATGGAAGATTTTCTTTTGTACCTCTCTAATGACCTCACAGATCATAGGGTTATAGCTCTAGGGCTGGAAGGAGTCTCAGTTAGGTCACTGAGTCTAACCTCTACATTTTACAGATGAGCAAAAATCTAGAATTTGTCTATTTTCACATATGCAGTGAACTTTGGAACCAGGTCCTTTGACTCCAAAGGCAGGATGATCTTTCCATGAAGCCATAGCCCTTTTCTGTTCTAAGCTGAATATGATAATAGCATATACTCAATTGCAGTAAACAACTTCACATACATTAAATTCAAACTGAAAACTTGATGCAGTAGAAACCACAGAGCATCATGGGATAGAGTCCCATCAAACTGTATACATATATCATATACATAAGCACACAACATGGATATTGTGAAAACAACACCATTGGTTTAACAATGCAGTTAATTTCTTTTCTTTTTTTTTTAACATTGAAAATTCTATTCAAGGTTTACCAAAATTTTTTAGTTGCCTTACCTCCCTTACATTTAAAAAAGTTATTTATTTTTTTCAAAAGCTTTTTATTTTCAAAACATATGCATGGATAATTTTTCAACACTGACCCTTGCATAGCCTTGTGTTTCAGATTTTCCCTCTTTCCCTCCCAGCCCCTCCCCTAGAAATATACCATAGAGAATTGGGGGAGAATCCCAATAGAGAATTGTATAAATATGTTTACACTTATTGGATTTAACATATATTTTAGCTATATTAGATTGCTTGTGATGGCATATTTATACAATTCTCTTGCTAGTGCAGTTATTTAAAAACTTTTTAAAAACACATTTCTTTATGAATCATGTTGAGAGAGAAAAATCAGAGCAAAAGGGAAAAACCCTGGGAGAGAGGAAAAAAACAGAAAAAAGAAGTGAATATAGCATGTGTTGATTTACATTCAGTCTCCATAGTTCTTTTTCTGGATGCAGATGGCATTTCTTGTCCAAAGTATTGGGATTGCTTTGGATCACTGAACCACCAAGTCTTTCATAGTTGATTCTCGCACATTTTTGCTGTTATTGTACACAATATATTCCTGGCTTTTCTTGTTTTACTCAGCATCAGTTCATGTAAATCTTTCCAGGCCTTTCTATAATCAGCTTGTTCATTATTTTTTATAGAACAATAATATTCCATTACCTTCACATACCACAATTTATTCAGCCATTCCCCAACTGATGAGCATTTACTCGTTTTCTAATTGTTTGCTACCACAAAAACAGCTGCTACAAACATTTTTGCACATGTGGGTCCTTTTCCCTCTTTTATAATTTCCTTGGGATACAGACCCAGTAATGGCATTGCTGGGTCAAAGTGTATGCACAATTTGATAGCCCTCTAGGCTATTGTTCCAGATTGTTCTCCAGAATGGTTGGATCATTTCACAACTCCACCAATAATGTGTATTAGTATCCCAGTTTTTTCCACATCCCCTCCAACATTTATCATCATTTTTTCCTGTCGTCTTAGCCATAACAGTGCAGTTATAATGGTAGGAGTCACAAGTATCAGTGGGGATTGTTGTCACCACATTGAGGAAGGAAATTGCTCTGTGGGCCAAGAAAGAATAACAGTTGTGGCCAATACCCCTGTTGAGGACCAGCTTCTTTTCCACTTGAGGAGATTTGGAGCTACCTCATAAGCCCAGAGGCAGAAAGAAATTTTGCTTGGTGAATATTTCCTAGAACGATTCTCCTACTTCAAAGTGTACTGTTTGGCAGGGAGGAAAGAGAGACTGAGGGAACCAGTTGAGACTTCTGTGTAGTAGAGAGTCTAGTCACTATTTGACTCCTTCTTTATGTGTCTATATTTCTGTTTATATATATATATATATATTCTATGTGCCCATGAAAAAAGAAAATTTAGTGTATTGAGCCATGCTTTAAGTTGCCAGAAGTTTAAGATATAAACACTCAAGGGCCATGCAGTCCTGGCAATGCTGGATACATGTTTGATACATCTTCTGAGATCTGTTCTCTTTTTCCAAGTAGGTACCTTCCACAAGTTGTAGGACTCTGGGCATCAGAGGTCACAGGACCCTGACAATTATGCCCTCCTTAAGTCTGAGATCTTAAATTGGAACAACTTTTTGTTTTTATTTATTCTCCAAAGAGAAGCTGAGACCCAGAACATCAGATTAGAAAGTTGATGTAGAGACCAACATAACTTCAGTTAGAAAGGCAAACAGGAACCACGTGTGGGATGGACCTCCCTCATGGGGAGTCTGGGCTCCTTCAGACCTGTCTCCTGCCACTCAAAGTCTGCCAAAAGTCTGGAGAGATGAACTGGGAGGAGGTGGGGTTTGAACATGGCTCTTGGGTGGGGCCCAGAGAAAGGTCAATGGGGATGGAAGAGGGTGTTTATGTGAGGGAACTGGGCAGGCCCAGATCGTTCCGGAAGTAAGTGATGGATGACCTTTTTAAATGCTCCAGCTACAGAGCAGGAGATGCAAGCTCCCTTTATGCCCAACCCCCCTTCTCCTTTGAGTGGATGAGAACATTGCATGCTAATAGCAGAAGATCTCTGGTTGTGCTGCCTGAAGGCAGAACCATGAAATCACAAGAATCTAGACTCATGGGGTTGGAAGTGCCTTAGAAGGGCATCAAAGCCAAATACACGGCTCTCTTGCCACATCTTCCCTAAAAAAGGGGAATCATTGAGTCTGATTAGAAACCTCCAATGACTGGAGAGCTCATTACATCTCTCATATCCCTTTTCTATTGATGTATATCTCTATCTTGGGCAAAATGTCATTTTCTGTGTACATACTGCTTCCTTTAGTGCCTTTTTCTTCCTTGCAGGCTAACATCTTGTTAGCCTGATTTGTTTTGTCTGGTACCCTAATGCATTCTATCACCTAACTCTGACCTTTGACATACTCTGACCATTTCTCACTTTGGACTTGGAGTGTGGCCTTGGGTAAATGATTTCCTTTCTGTGGATCTCAGTTTCTTCATCTTTAAAATAGGGATAGTAATTCTTATCTGCTTTTTTCCTCACAAAGTGATTGCTCAGCTCAAATAAGACAATGGCCATAAAAATTCTTCTCCTACATTGCAATCTCCTTGAAGGCAGGGACCCTAATAACTAATGCTATTCATTTCTTTATCCTCAGTGTAAAATATAAGACCTTGCAACAAGTCAATCACAAGCATTTATTAAGCCCTGAAATGTTCTGGCACCCTCCTGGTACAGGAAACAGTCCCTATTCTGAAAATGCTTATGCTCTTGTACATAGTAGGTGCTTAATAAATGCATTTTAGCGATTGTTTGTAAGAAAGGAAATGAGAAAAGGTTAGATTTGGGGACTTGAAGAGTAGATGATGTTTGGAATTATGGTGTGAGTTGCAATGGGGATATCAGTCTCCTAAAGATTGATGAATGGGTTGTCAACTAGGAAAAAGGTCTCCATTGAGAACAAAATTAGGTCCAGTGGGTAAGGGTTACAAAGAGGCAGATTTAGAGGCAATATAAGGGAAGACTCCTTCAAGAGGTAGGAAGCTAGGGGCAGCTAGATGATACAGTGAATAGAGCACCACCCTTGAAGTCAGGAGGACCTGAGTTCAAATCTGGCCTCAGACACTTAACACTTCCTAGCTGTGTGACCCTGGGCAAGTCACTTAACCCCAATTGCCTCAGAAAAGAGAGAGAGAGAGAGAGAGAGAGAGAGAGAGAGAGTGATAGACAGAGAGATAAGGGGAGACTGGGTAGCTAATTGCTCATGCGTTCCTGCACTGAGAGAAAGGTTGGACTAGATTTTCTCTCCTAGAAGTCTGTGATTCTGCATTGAGAGAATCTTACTTTTTAGTGGATATCATCAGACTTGATGACTTCATTGAAAAGGCAGAAATCTTAGTAAGAGGAGCAAGAACAGATGATTGAGGTTGAAAGGTTAAGAGGTAATGGGATTCTAATATCTTAGTGACAGCATGGTTGAAATGGCTGAGCTTTGTTTTTGGATTGTATTGGGAGTAAAAAGAATGAAAGGGTGGACAGATAACTTAAAAGAACAGGGAGGGATCCAGAGATCATAGATCATTTTGAAGGGTAATAGCAGATTCAGGAGGATTGAGAAATTGGGACAGGTGGAATAGAGATTGGGGATTTCAAATTCCCTTCAGAGAATAGGATTTCAAAATCTGATACTGTATGATCAGAAGAGTCCCCAGTGATGGCAAAATGGCATAGGCAGTGTTTTGTGCACCCAGTAAATGCACTAGTTTTGCTATTTCTTTGTTGTATGACCTTGGAAAGTAGTTTCCTAAACATTTCTTTGAACTACAGTAAACTCATTTGTAAAATGGGGATAATAATACTTTTCCTACACATCACAGAGCTGGCAAACAGAGCAATGAAATAATGCGTGTCTATTGATGAGAGAAATACAAATTAAAATAACTCTGAGAAATGCAAATTAAAACAATCACACCTATCAAGTTGGCTAATATGACATAAAAAATGATAAATGTTGGAGGGGGTGTGGGAAAATTGGGATGCTAATGCATTGTTGATGGAGTTGTGAATTAATCTAACCATTATGAAGAGCAATTTGAAACTATGCCCAAAGAGCTATCAAGCTATATAATCTTTGACCCAGCAATATCAATAGTAGGTCTATACCCCAAAGAGATCAAAGAAAAAGGAAAAGGACCATTATATACCAAAATGCTTTTACCAACTCTTTTTGTATTTTCAAAGAATTGAAAATTGAGGGGATACCTATCAATTGGGGAACAACTAAACAAGTTGTAGTATGTGATTGTGTTGGAATACTACTGTGCTATAAGAAATGATGAGCAGGATGTTTTCAGAAAAATCAGGGAAAACTTACACGAACTGATACAAAATGAAGTGAGCAGAACCAGGAGAACAGTGTACACAGTAACAACAATATTGTAAAATGATAAACTCTGAATAACTTAGCTATTCTGATTGATACAATGATACAAGACAATTCTGAAAATCCTATTTACTTCCAGAGAGCGAACTGATGGAGTCTGAATGTAGATTGAAACTTGCTTTTTAAACTTTTTAAAAATTTTTCTTGTTTTGTAACCGGGCTAACATGGACATATGTTTTTCATGATTTCACACATATAATTGATATCACATTTCTTGCCTTCACAAAAAATGAATGTTAAAAATAAATGAATAATAAAAATGTTAAAATAATGCATGTGAAGATAATTTTTAAAATTAAAAAAAATTGTTTGTGTAAGCAACTATAGTTCTTATGATAAAGTCCAAGATGGATCTAAGCTTTGTGGGTTGCTAAAATTGAAGGGAGAAAATAATAAGCTCACATTTCTATAGTATTTTAATGTTTATAAAGCACTTTTTCTCAATAGTACTTAATCTTATCAGAATCATGAGGAAGTTAAGGCTCTCAGAGGACTGGGGCAAATAACTAACCTAATAAGTGTCTGAGTTAGATTTAAAGGCTAGATAGTTTCTGACTCAAAATGCATTGTTTTTCCCACTGAATCAAAGATGAACATTATTTATGGTGAGTTAAGGGAAAGAAGTTCAAAAGCTGACACACTTAGAGGAAAATGACTTGAACTAAGAGCTCTTTATAAGATCAGGTATAAAAAGAAGTAATGGGGAGGTCCTGGAGGACTGATATAAGTCACAGACCACAGATTTGAGTATTTGTGTGTGCTATCAAGGTGGGAAAAGGTCCAGAAAAAAGTTGGGGGCACCGGAGACATACTTTGCTGATTTTACTAGCTGATAGGGTGCCAACTTCTTTGATCAGTTAGACTATTCTTAGATCATAGGATTATAGACCAGTACAATGTGATAATCAGAATAGCAAAAAGTCCAAGTTTCTGTTACTAGTAGTATAATTATTACAGGCAGCAATATAGGCTAGAGGTAGAAGCCCATGACTTCATTCTTCACCTCGGTCTTTGTTCTTTCCACTAGTTTCATTTGCTTATAGAAGACCTGAGAATTTAGAAGAGTCTAAATATACAACTCCTCTTGAAATTTTTTTGGTGAGGAATTCCCCAAATGGGTTTGGGGGATATAGCATCATAGCCAGGAATTTAAGAAGCATTAAAACAATTTTCTAACCCAAAGTCAAATAGTTGTCTGGTACCAAGGCTCTTGAGTCAGGAGAAAGTGAATAAAAGAAATTTTTAGCCTTGGATTGTGCTGATTGCTTGGATAGGAGTGGTGATTCATAGTCTCCAACTATTTACCAAAAGGGTATCAGGCTGACCAAATAGAAAGATTTCCTAATCATTAAATCTTAGTGGATGACAGAAAAAAAATGGCAGGTTGTCCCAAAGAAACTAAATAGCTAAAGTTCAGCAGATGGTAGCAGAGAACATTTCAGAACTTGCAAGACCAATGGAAATGCCCCTCAAGGACCTTGGCCATGTGGGCTCCAGATGTGAACCTCTTCATGCATGTTCCCTGGTGATTATTTCCTATTTATGTGCCATCTTCTACTGGTAGTTTGGTAACCTATTGGAGATCTTGCTTCATATGGGCATGTTTGGAGAGGGTATGTGCATTTGTGTAACTTTGGTTGGATTAAATGTACTCTGGCTGTCTAATAAAAGTAAACATATCAGTGATTGCTCTTGACCTATCAATAACTTTGAGTGAGGATTGACCTACAGAGTACTTCGTGCACATCTACATAATGAAGGAGGTCCAGGTGTAACATAAGATTCAAGGATTTAGAAGATTTAAGGAGAGACTTTGGAGATAATCTAATTCAACTCCTTCAATTTATAGCTGAGGCTCAAAGAGAGAGAAGGACTTTCCCTCCTCTCCCATCCAGGATCTTTAGTGAACAAGTTGCAGAGCTGAGACTAGAAATCAGCTCTTCTAATACTGCACCCAACGTTCTTTCCACTGGACCTCCATGTGCCCTATGGAACTGTGTTTCCTATTGCAACTTCAATCTCAGGCACTGGAAATGCCCTTGTTTTTGGCAGATAAAGTTAAGCCTGCTCCCAAAATAAAGGCGTGAAGAAGGCTCATTAAACATAGAGTGTGGGAGGCTTTTTGGACAGAAGGACTCCTTAAGCAACTCTATTTCCAAGAGTTGGCTATGAGAATTAGAAACATATGAGGGAGACTCTTCTTTATAAGCACAAACAACCTCAAGCTTTGGTAGGAGCTCTAACTGGAGCAGGGGCATATCTTAGTGTATCCATTCCAGTCCCCCCCCCCCTCATTTTACAAATGACAATACTGAAACCCAGAGAGGGAAAGATACTTGCCCAAAGTCACACAGCAAATGAGGGGGAGAACTGATACACAGATCCAAGGGCTGTCATGGAGAAGAGGGATTAGGCTTGTTTTTCTGGCCCCAGAGGGCAGACCTAGGATTAATGAAAAGAAGTTACAGAGAAGAAGATTTAGGCTTGATGGAAAGAAAGATGTTGTAATGATTTGAATTGATTCAGAGCCAAATGGGAGGTTTCAGTGAGGCAATGGGCTCCTCTTCTTTGGAGGTTTTTAGGCTGGTTGGCCACTATTGGGGAGGGCAGTGTAGGAGGAAAAGTTTTGGATTTGGAGTCAAGGGACTCGGATTCAAATCCTGGTTCTAACACTTATCTATCTAGGTTGTTATTGGTCAGTTATATTTCACACACACGTGTCTGACTTTTTGTGACCCCATTTGGGTTTTTTTTGGCAAAGACACTGGAATGATTTTGCCATTTCCTTCTCCAGCTCATTTATACAGATGAGGAAATGGAGGCAAGCAAGGTTACATGATTTGCCTAGGGACACACACCTAGGAAGTCTAGGAAAATGAGTCTTCCTGATTCCAGACCCAATGATCTGTGTGCTAGGGTACCATTAGCAGCCATGTGGTTATTGTTATTTTTCCACTGAATCCCTACCTCATTGCACCTCTCCTGCAGGTAGCCCTGGGGTTCCTGGAAAAGATGCCATGATTTAGCAGGTTTGTGTTGCACAGAAATTTGAAGATAAAGGCTGAGGGTTCAATTCCCAACCATGTCATTTGTAACTTTAAGCAAGTCATGTTGTATGATCTTGGGCAAATTAGTTTATGGGGTTTCTTTCTTCCTCGAATGACAAATAAAGAGGCTGGACTAAATATCTGATGTTCCTTCCACTCTAAATCTGTGACCCTTAACTCTTAGCAATTAGAAAAGCTTTGACTATAAGGGATAATAAAAGCCCATATGGTCTGAGTACCAGCCAGAGTAATTTTTGAGATACTCATCACTGGGTTGGCCATGAGAGGGTGGTTTTTTTTTTAAATTTTTAACCTCACTACCTCTCAAAAGACCTGAGAGGGTGTAGGGGCCATGATCTGCGTCAGTGGAAGGAGTACCCGTGCTGATGAAATTCCAGATGCTTGAAGTACTGAGGCGTTTTTTTAATGGTTGCATTGTTATTATTTATTATTATTTCCATACCCCTTTGTCTGCAATAACAAGTCAAGCACATCCTGGGAGGCTCTCATTTTTCCAAGGGACCCGTGCTCTGTTGATGATGTTGGAATGGAGACAACCCTTTATGTGGGTTAATCTGCAATTATAGGCATTGTTCCTTCCAGACAAACCCCCTGATTCTCCATTGTCTGGGCTGGGCCTTGGCATTCCTCAGCATCCCTCATGCAGGGTGCTTCATCTTTGTTTACTTCTAATTTCTGCTTGTCTTTTGTTATCTTTTAGAAGTTCCTGTAAGAAATAATGAACTGTAGGATCCCACAGCTGGTGCTTCCCATCTTGGACCATGGTAGGGGATCCCATCTATTCAAAAAGGCTTTTAGAAGGCTGAGGGCTGCCAGCAGGAGCCTTGATGAGCATGAGAAATGAAGTAGTGGATTACCTTTCCTTATCCGGGAGAGGCAAGATGGAATATTCATTCATTTGTTCACTCAAAAAAACATTGTCTAAATACTCCATTCAGACTCTGTGCTAGACTCTGGGGAGGCACAAAATGCATTTAAGAAATGTCCCTGGCTTTAATGGAGCCCACAGCCTAGTTAAGAGGCAAGACACAGAGTAACATAGATAATTATCATAGACAATATTACATGATGAATGAGTGAGGGAGGTGTTAAAAGTTGAAGGCAATCCTGGGGTTTCAGATATGGGAGAGTGTAAGAATTGCTGGGACCAGACAGAAATAGCAAAGTCAAAAGGGGGAGCATATAAAGGGAAAAAATACCAAGCTCTGTTCTGGATAGAGATAGTATCTGTAAAGTATTTTGAAGGGCTATATATGAATGTTAGACAGCTGGTGATGTAGTGGGTACATTGTCAGACTTGAAGTCAAGAGGAACTGAATT
Source organism: Myrmecobius fasciatus (assembly GCA_023553655.1). Lineage (NCBI taxonomy): Eukaryota > Metazoa > Chordata > Mammalia > Dasyuromorphia > Myrmecobiidae > Myrmecobius > Myrmecobius fasciatus. Next base: position 791,440 of record JAJPUD010000069.1, read on the forward strand.
TGAATCCTGCCTCCATCATTTTCTGGTTGTGTGACCCCTAGAAAAGTAATTTGTCCTTTTTAAGTCTCAGTTTCCCTATCAGTTAAAATAGGATAATGATATTATGCGCCTCCCAGGGTTGTTGTGAAGATCAAAGGAGATGATATCTGGAAAACATTTTGCAAGCTTTAAAGCTTTATAGAAATGCTGGCTATTGTTTATGTTAGCAACTATTATACATAGGGGCAGCTAGATGGTGGCCAGATAGATAGAGTACTGGGCTCGGAATCAGGAAATCCAGCTGCAGATACTTATTAGCTCTGTGACCTTGGGCAAATACAATGCTGATTCCTAAAATGAGCCGGAGAGGGATGTGGCAAACCCCTCCACTATCTTTGCCAAACAAAACTTCGAATGGGGTCATGAAGAGTCAGACAGGACTGAAATGATTGAACAAATTGCACATAGAATTGTAGGTTTAGAGCTAAACTCTTATGGAGCTATGGGACACCCCAAGAGACTTATCTTGAAGGCAACTTGGGTAGGAAATAATGGATCTGGAGTTCAGTCTCTAGATAATAGAGTCTAGAGGTCAGGTAGGTTGAGAACTCATTCATTAAAGGTAAAGTTGGTTCTGTGGAAGTGGATGAAATCACAAATGGAAGAGAACAGAGATAAGGATAAGGATAATAATAATTGTAAGCAGCCTTTATATAGCATCATAATGCTATATAATGCTCTATGAAAGACAGACACCTGGGAAGCACCAACATGATAGGATTGAGGTTGTTTTTGTTTGTCTTTTTGTTCTTGAAAAGAACCAGGATGTCAGGGAGATGATGCTGTGACTTGCAAGTGAATTGGATTTAAACGAGGGAGGGCTGTGCAAGGTCACCTGCCTCACTTTCCCCTCCAGAGCCATCTGGGTCCAGTGGCCAGATTCAGATCAGGACGACTGTGGCCATATTACCTTGAATGTGTCTGATCTCATCTGATTTTAGAAGCTATAAAGGTTTGGGCCTCCTTAGCATTTGGATAAGGGACTGCCTAGGAATATTGGGTACTGTAGGATTAAGGAAGAGGATATTGGATTTGGGAAATTTGGTTCTGGTTTCTAACTCTGATTCTCACAAATTTTGTGACACTGAGCAAATCACTGAATGCCTTTGACCCTCAATTGCCTCATAAAGAAACCCTTTAGTGTTATTGTGAAGAAAACACTTTGCAAATGTTAACTTGTGGTAGTACTTACCACCTGCTTGGTTCCTGTGAAACTCTGATGGGTCAGTGATGAGAAGACTTAGGTGGAAAACAATTTCTGTTTTCAAGTATTTCAAGGGCTATTGAGTAGATGAGAAATTTGATTTCTTCTTCTTGGTCCTAGACTATGAACAATGTTTCAGTAAAGTAAATTTTTGCTTAACATGAAGAAGTACTTTCTCACAATGAGAACGGTCCAAAAGTGGAATGAGCTGTCTCAAGAGTTCTTCAGGTAGAGGAAGCTGGTCGGTTGTCAGGGATGTTCTAGAAGGGACTGATCCTGTTCAGATACAGGTTGGGTTAGACTGTTTCTGGGGTCCTTTCTAATTCTTTGTGATTTTGCATGTATAGAGTTGTTACTAAGAAATTTTGTGCTTCAGTCAAGTATCACAAATCATGGCTAATTTAAGTGGCTTAAAACTATCTTCAGTTAAACACAGAATAGGGAAGAGGAGAATCTCAAATCAGTCCAATATTTGATCACTTCACATTTTAACTAATTATTCTTGCTTAATAGGCACTGAATGGCTGCCAAAAGACAAAAGTTCCATGCCATGGGGCAAAATCCTGAATGCCATATCTTAGTTATACCTCTATGTGTAGTGCTTCTTCAGCCGCTTCTTTTGCCCATTGAATAAAGTAAAATTTTCAACCTTATCTCATATTAATTCTCTTCATTCAGTCTTTGTGCCAATTAGACTTAACTCCTATCCATCAACAAATATGACTTGCATTTTCAAACCTCTCCTTACTCTTGGTGCAAAGGGAGTTCATCATCAGAATCTTGGTCAAAGAGTCAGGAACTGTTGGAATGGAGAGGAAATCTTAGAACTAGGCATTAAACTCATTGAGAAAGGAGGAAAAATATCTTGGGGGTTGGTGTGTAATAGCCCTTGAGATTTGGAACGGGTGATCCATTTGAACAGAATGAGCCTTAAAGAATAAGATGTTGCTGAATGATGGTGGTGAAGAGACAGTGGGCAGTGGGGAACAAAAAGTATTTCAACTTCTCTTCTGGGACCAATGGTTAGGACTGTGAGAGAAAGTGTAATCAGGCCTGGAAAGGATAACTGGCTATATAGCATATTCTTGTGGTTGGTGAATGCCAGAAGAAAGAATGAACATAAGAGAAGGGGTTCCACAATGAAGAGTAATTTGTCAATTATAGAATGGGAATTCCAGAGGGCACAGTGAAAAAGATGGCCAGATTTGGAACTGGACAAGGAGAGGTGGAATTGAGTTGGATGAGGATGAGAAAATAGACAATGGGCATTGGAGAGGATTTACTCTTTACTCTTAGGGAATAAAGGACTCAGAATCACAGGAACTGGGAAATTAAGTGAGTTTGCTAACAAACTGGGAAATGAAATCAGGCACAGTGTCAGTGGATGAGAGGATTTTGATTGAAGAAAGTGGACAGAAAAGATGTTCAAGGTTTTGACTTGGTCTTAACTGGGGGTGGGAGGAATAGAGAGGGATGGTTGAGGGGAAAGGTTGAACTCTGATATTTATTAATGACCACTGGATTTTGGATCAAATGTTCAAGCTATCCAGGCCCTAGTTTTCTCCGATATCAAATAGGGGAAACAATATTTACATTTCTTGCCTCAAAATATTATTGTGAAGAAAACACTTTGCTAATGTTAAAGCTCTGTATGAATGTGAATGATATGGCTAGGTGACAAAGACCAGCAGCAGCCAGCACAATTCCAGAGAACAAGTGAGATAGCTACTTCATGCCTGTAGGCCCTTTGGGGTCTGGCTCACATGTCCAGGGCTTCTGGAACATGGGAATACAGGGATGCAAGGTGTTCCTTGGGCGGTGGTTTTTGAGGATGAGAAAGTGGAGGCTCCTGTTCATTCCTGTGTCAAGGACAGGCAGGAATGCAGGTAGAAACAGGTCTGATACCATCTGGCTTGGCTCTGATCCAGCCCTGCTTTGGTGGAGGCCAGAGAGCAGCCCCCTTAGGGCCAGATCTGCAGGTCTATGAAGGAGCCTCCTTCCTCTACCTTTTGCAGGGCAGGGTGTGTGTGGATTTTAAGGCCCAAGGTAAGAAGCACCCCTCCCCCCCTAAATATTTTTTCCCTTGCCAATCTGACATTACATTATTTCCCTCAGTCCTTTGGGTGGTGGCCTTGTCACTCTGTTCACATGCAGACTCTGGGGAGAAACTTTGATCTGCTGTGAACATCATACCTGGAATTGTCCATTACCTGGGGAATCTGTATGGTGGTCTAGACATTCAATGGGGATAGATCAGTGAAAAGGGATATATAAAACTCAGGACATTCAGAGAAGGTTCCCTGGAAGAGGCAGGCTGGGTAGAATTTGGAGATGTAGAGGTGAAGAAGAAAAGGCACTCCTTGGTGAGAAGGACATTATTCAATGGCTTGCCTTGATAGGTGGTGAGTTTCCTCAACTTGGAAGTCCATGTATATTGAAGTTGGGATTTTTTTTTAGATCTGAGTTGGATGAAATGCTTGCTGAAATCCTTTACAATTCTGGAATTCTGTGACTGTGAATAGTAATAACAAGGATAAAAGCAGCTTATGTTTACATAAATACTTTATATACTTCACTGTGAGAAAGGTGCTGTCATCTCCATTTTATCGTGGAAGAAACTAAGCCTGTCCGAATTAATAAGTTTCTATTGCAGGATTTGAACTCATCTTTTCTTCCCTTCAAATCCTGCACAGTGTATATTATACCAAAATGCTTTTCTTGGGGATTCCTTACCTTGGGGTCATAAACTTTCTTTGAAAAAAATCATAACTGTATTTTACTTTTAATGGCTTCCTTTATAATCATTTTATTTCATGCATTTAAAAATAGGATTCTTAGAAGCAGTCCACAGGATTCACCAGATTACCAAGGTGTCCAAGACCAAAAAAGGTTAAGATGCTCTGCTACCTGCACAAACTAACCAAGGAGGGTGACTAGAATAAAAGAAAAGGGAGAGCACGCCATATGAGAATCGCAAGAGCTGTTGGCTTAGCACGGATGTGATGACTGTTGAGAAGGAGGGATTAAGTCATCCCTTTCAGTCCCGTTGGACAAATCTAGAGGCAAGTAGGGTGTTATAAAGCAGCAGATTTTGACCCAATATAAAAACCTTTCTAATGAGAAGAGCTGCCCAAAAGTTGAATGGACATCTTCGAAAGGTCATGAGCTCTCTGTCACTGGAGGTCTTCCAGCAGAGGCTATATCACCACTTTTGGGAATTTCATAGAAGCAGCTCTTGCCCTCTGAGGTCCCTTACAAATATATGAGGGATTGCTCCACATGATCCACTTGTGAGCCAGGTGGAGGGTCGCAGAACCTCAGATTGGAAGGAACCTCAGGGGCCATCCTGTGCCCAACAGAGTGACAAATGATAAATGATCATTTGACCACTTTCTGGAGAGTTCAGCTGAGGGAGAATCCAGTACTTCCTGAAATAATTCATTCTGCTTTTGGCTACCTTTCACCATCAGGACATTTTTCCTTTCAATGAGACAACCTCTTTTTACCCATCCCACCTCCAACACCCAACTCTTATCTCCAGGGCAAACACAGAGCAAATCTTATTACTTTTCCCTATGACAGCCTCTCCAAAACTTGAAGACTGGGATCACATTTCCACTACATCTTCTCTAGGCTAAACAACTGGTACCTTCACTTTCTCCCTATGCAATCTGCTTCTGAGGATACTCTCAAAATCCCTTGAATTTTATCGAATGAATCTTGCTAAATAGTATTATTTGAATTCATACTGCCTATTTCCATGGGCTAGAACCAATAATTTTTTTTTGGCATATAATCCTAACTCCTAATAGTGCAGATTCAAATAATGGACCTAGCTGCATATTCTGGGCAAGCACCAGCCTGCATTCACTGTAAATGAGAGGAGAGTCTACACAGAAACTCAGTTAAATGTTCCCAGCTTCTTGGGAAGAAGCACTCATTGTCGATCACGTAACTGCACATGTATACACCTGCTGTCAGTGCATGTTACACGATGGCTTTTACATACCCACCCATATAGACATATACAAAAACATATTTGGGCCTTGCAGGCAACTTCTCACAAAAGATAAGAGGGAAGAGCAAGAGCAGGAAGTTAGAGGAAGATCTGCTGGGACTTGTTATGAAGCTGGTGATAGCTGATAGCTTCCTTAACTTAGAGATGCCAGGAGTGGAGCTGGTGCCCAAAATACATCCTAAACACTTCATTCCTTCTCAGTTCCCCGACTGCTTCTGTTTCTGTGGGAGTACTGGTGGGGGCTCAAAATGGGTTGGGAAGCAAGTGGTACACTTATATCATCTCCTGCTCACTTTAGTCAGCCCTAGGATTATAGATTACATTGGAAATTAAGTCAGGGTTGGGCTTAAAGTTGGAATTAAGGTTAGAAAGGGGGGTAAAATTGAGATCACGGTAAGAACTGAAGTCACTTTGTTCAGCTATAAAACAGAGATAACACATCATATCTGTCTTATAAGGTTGTTGAGAGACTCAGATAAGATTTACGTATTGCCTTCTATACACGATTATTCATCTGTACTCTTAGGTGGCTTTCAACTCTGATATTCTTTCATAGTCTATGATTCTCTGATAGTCCAAGGCTGAATTCTCCATTAAAAGATTCCCTGGCCTTGGGATTTTGCCTGAAGTTTGCCTTAATGCATGGGATTTTTATAGTTTAATGTCAAGTTTTGCTCTAACACAAATCAATTTCTCATTTTGCTGAGGGAATATTATGGATGATACTAGACTCTAGTATCTCCAAAGGACCAGAAAATAGCTAAATCCACAGTTTTTAGCTTTTTCTTAGCAAAATATTTAAAGCATATTGAAAGTCAGGGTAAGTTAAAAGGACTGGAAGTGGTAGTTGGGGTATCACAGGTTTTGATTTATTGACCCAATAGCCAAATATTGACCATTATAAACAAATGGTTATTATATTCAATCTTAGCATTGAAAATATTATATAGAATGAAAAAAATTCTAATATAAAATTACAATGGGTAGGTATTATCTCTTCCTTATCTCTCCTAAGCTCAAAGTAACCTTTCCCTACCCTGAACCCAAAAGGGCTTTATACCTTTCCTATATACTTTGTCTTATACTCCTGCCCTAGTGCATGCACCTTTTCCTTGGAATGATAGAGTTTCAGGGCTGGAAGAGATCTCAGAGCACCTCTTGTCTAATCCTCATACAAATGGGAATCTCTTCCACAACAATCTCAATATAGTGTCATGCAACTTCATCCTGTTAATCTTCAGGATTGGGTCTAGGATTCCTTATTACCTGGGATTTGCTTCTTCATTATGACAGCTTACATTTTAGGAAATTTTCCTTTACACTTTAATGTTAGTGGAGCTGTTATTTTATTCATTTTGGGTAATCCTTCCAACCAGTGCAGATTACAGCCCAAACATGCCTTCTTGTTCATTTCCAGCCTCCATGCTTTTGCATAAGTTGTGTTCTCTTCCTGGAATACTCATCTTTCTTACCACTACCTCCTTTCGCGGTCTAGCTCAAAGGTCTCCTCAAGAGGCTCAAGAGGTCACTTGTTAAACTACCCTGTTTTCCTCCGCTTCTCAGAAGAAGCTTTTCCAGCTTCTTTGTAATGACCCTTCCTTTTTTATCAGTTAAAATTCTCTAAGAAATAGTGATAACCTAAGTCAATGCCTTACTTTGATCTTTTTTCTATTTTTTTCATAGTTTTTCTTCTTCTTCTTCTTTTTTTTTTTTGGTGAGGCAATTAGGGTTGAATGACTTGTCTAGGGTCACACAGCTTGAACTCAGGTCCTTCAGACTCCAGAGCTGGTGCACTACTCACTACACTATTTAGCTGTCCCCATAATCTTCTAATTTGCTGTTGATTTTGCCTCATTTTTAAAAAGATCTCTACCCTGACTGTCCTTAGATTGTTGATTGGGAAATGACTTCCACATTGGTAAACCAATCATCTTCTCTGTTACTACCGTCTTGATCATCCCATATACTTGTTTACCAAACTCTTTTCAGACAGTACAAAGAGAAGATTCAAACTGTATCAACACATTCAGTATTCTTGGAGTCTTATTCTGTAAGGAAATATAACTGTAGTTTGGTGCAATGTTAGCAAATAGATCTGACCTCCACTCTCTTTCTTTCTCTCTCTCTCTCTCTCTCTCTCTCTCTCTCTCTCTCTCTCTCTCTCTCTCTCTCTCTCTCTCTCTCTCTCTCTCTCCCTCCCTCCTTCCAACCTTCCCCCCCCCCCCTGCCAGTAACTTGATTATGACTGTGAGTAGGGCATTTCTCTTTGAGTTTGTTTCCTCCTTATAAAATGAAGAGTTTGGGGTTTAGGTCATAGTAAAGTTCTTCCCCAGCCCTGATATTCTGTGACTGTAGCTATCTTATGACTCCCCCATCATTACTTGGGATTGACTTTTCCTGAATTTTGGAAAACTATTATGTCTTCCTTCAAAGCATTCTCCCACTAGGAGCCAAAGACAAGCTAATGACTTTCAGAGCTGCCTCTCAGTCCCATCCCTCTCTAGCTCCTAAACACTTACCCAGCACTCCTTGATACACCCAATGAGGAAAGGGAGGTCCTGCAAGTCTATGAGCCTTGGTGGGCTGGTCCAGGCTTGTATAATCCCACCCTCCCTCATGAAATCTTTTTTGGCTGTGGATTCAGTAAATTCTCTCTTCCATGAAGCCCTCTGGGGATAGGAGGGAGTGGAGGTACTTGAGAACGGCTGGACACGTGACCACCTTGGTAAAGCCAGCCCAATGGCACTACGAGCCAAGGAGGAGGGCTCCTGGGGACCAGCCAGAGGAAGTGCTTGGTAGTAGAAACACCTGGTGATAGAGAGATGCACAGTACTTGTTCCTAGGGTGCCCAGGGGCACCTCCTGTTGTCTGAGTGCCAGTCAAATCTTTCCCTGTCTCTGCCTCTCCTTCCCTCCTTTTCTCCTTCCTTCCTTCCTCCCTCCCTCACTCCCTTCCTTCCTGCCTGCCTTCCTACCTTCCCTCCTTCCTTCCTTTCTTCCTTCCTTCGTTCCTTCCCACCCTCCCTCCTTTCTTCTTCCCCCAAATCTCATCCCTTTCTAGTTATTTCTAGCTTTCTTTTCAGTTCTACCAATCTTTCCCTTTAGGGGTGCCTGCTTCTACTATGGAGGAAACAGAAGAAATAGGACTAGATCCTGCCTAGCAGACCAAGAGCTCATCCTCAGAGATCTCGCAGTCTGGGAGGGCCACAAGGCTCCCACATGAGGAACTATGAGAGGAAGGCAAGATGGGGTAGGCAATGGTTAGAATAGAATGAGGGTGTCACAAAGGGAAGAGCTGTGAGTCTGTCCTGATGAAATGACTGGAATATACTACCTGTGATTCTGCTGGCATGTGCCTCATTGAACTTCAAAGAAATTTCACCGATTTCCTTAAAATGCCCATGATCACAATCTTGTTGAGCTTGTAGAGGGAGATCCTGGACATGTCCAGTGAATCACAGAAATTCTGGATGGTCCTTGAACAAATTGTCTCTATGGGTTTTGGTCTAGCAGTGGGGCTTCCAGAGCCTCAGCCAATCCTTCCTTCTTGAGGCAGATGGCAAATAGGGACAAGGTTCACTTCTTTGGAAAGACAAATGAGACTAAAATGTTCTACTTGGAGTTGTCTAGAAGTGAAACTTCTGGCCATAATCTCTAATCCCAGAAACAGAAAACATGGAAGAGATCTGTCCTCTATTCTTTCTTTGCCTTCCTTTCTCTTCCTCTTTCTCTTCCACATCTGTCCTCATTTCTTCCTTTCCCTTTTTTCTCTTTTCTTCTCTTTCCTTTCCTTGCCTTCCCTTCCTTCCTTTTGCTCTTCCAAATTTCTTCCTCCTTTCTTCTTTTTCCTTTCCTTCTCTTCTTTTCTCTTCCATTCCATTCATTTCTTTTCCCTCTCTTCCTCTTTCATATTTTTTCTTCTTCCTCTCTCCCTCCTTCCCTTCCTTTCTCCCTCCCTCCTTCCCTTCCTTCCTCCCTCTCTTCCTTCCTTCTCTCTTCCCTTTCTACTTTCCTTCTTCCTTCCCTCATTTTTTTCCTGCTTCCTCTCCTATCCTCTCCTTTCCTCTTTCCTTTTCTTTTTTCATTTCCTTTCCCTCCTTCTACATTCTCTGTTGATTAAGAAGAATGGGCATTTTCTCCCATTTATTCCCAGATTTTTGAAATAAAACTCTTACTGGCTTATTTGCTCTCATCCCCCTAAACACTCCCCATTTCCACTCAGATTCCCTTCTGGAATGGAAAGTTATAACTTTCTCTCTCTATACTCCCTGGTCTGGCTCTCAGAACAGATTTCTTGGCTGTTCATGGCAGTTAATTCATTAATGGACACTAGCTTGAAGGCCTCTTTTGTTTTTGTGGGGTAGTGTGCCATGCCTCAGTTCTCACTAGCCAAGTACCCCAAGCTGCTTTCTTCCCTGATGGCCTCTCACCCTTAGATCATGATCTGTTCTGGCCATCTGCCTCCCTGCTTTGTGCCAGGTTTTGGCCCATGTCTTTGTACCACTGATGCAAGCATTACAAACTTGGGATGTCTCTCCTGGTGGCCACCATCTTTCTGTACCATTGAATACTCAGTTCTGTGCTTTGAGCTGTAGGGATATAGGGATGAAAAATATATGGGCCTTGTCTTAAAAAGTTTGTTATCTGGATAGAGTGGAAATAACTCTAGTCTGGGAGTAAGGAGAATAAGGTCCAAGTCTCAGCTTTGCCTCTGATTTGTTGTGTGACTGAGTGGGATTCTTTTTCTCTATTTGTCTTTTAGGAATATCAAAATATCACAGAAATATCCTGTGAAGGGTATATTGCAGAAGGGAGATGTTGGAGCCTGAAAAGTCACTTAGAAGACTATTGCATAATGGGAATGAGGAAGGGAAAGGAGATGGAGGCAAGAAATGAGGGTATAGAATGGACAAAAATCTGGAACTAGAGCATATCTAGTTCCTCATATTCCTCATATTCCTCATATCTGAGGAAAATTTATTTCTTTTCAAAGAGGTTGCGTTTGAAAAACAGTTCAAAGACTCAGATTCACATTCTTAGCCGATCAAGCTCTTTAGTGATGAACCATGTAATTTTGTAACCAGTTTTTAATAAATGCAATTATAGGATATACTTCAGAGAAACAGATTTACAAGACTATAACAGCCTACAGCTCAATCAACTCTTAACTGCTGCCTATAATTTTTCTTCTACTGAACTTCTTAGATAATCTGCCCCCCCTCCAGTCTTAGTTCAGTTTTTACTCATGTTATGGGTTTTCCAAGTATGGAAAGATCACCTCTATCCCTCTCCTTTTCCATGGATTTTTGCCTATTGAAATCTTTCTCCTCATTCAGAGATAAGAACTGAGTCTAGACATCAAGAATCCAAATCCAGGGCTCTTTCCATTAAACCATGTCTGGAAAGATCATTTACCATTTATAAACTTCAGTTTCCTCATCTATTAAATGAAGAAAGTAACATTTGTATTAGAGAATTTTATGAATTTTTTTGTTTTGTTTTGTTTTGTAAATCTTAAAATTCTAGAAAAATATGAATTATCATAGTCAGCTAGTCAATAAGTACTTATTAATTACTTACTAAGGCATCTGGATAGCATAATAGACTTTAAATCAGGAATATTCATCTTCCTGAGTTCAAATCTGACTCCAGATACTTAGTAGCTTTGGGACCCTGGCTAAGTCACTTAATTCTGTTTGCTTCAGCTTCTTCTGAGAAATCTGTAAAATGAGCTGGAGAAGGAAATGGCAAACCACTCTAGTATCTTTGCAAAGAAAACTCCAGTTTTCAAAAGAAAGCTCCAAATGAGGTCATGATCAACCATTACCTATTATGTGCCAGACATTGTGCTAAGCCTTGGGAATATAAAGAAAGGTAAAAGAAAGTTATTCAGAGTTTGCAGTCTCAAGGGGGAGACATGTAAACACTTATTAAAAGCATGCTCTATGCAAAGTAAACTGGAGACAATCACCAGTGGGAAGGCTAGGGCTTTAGGAAGACTTCCTATAGAAGGTGAAATTTTATTTGGGATTTTAAGGAAGCCAGATAAACCAAAAGGTGGAGAGGAGTAGGGAGAGCATTGGAGACATGGGAGACAGCCAGTGAAAATACCTTGAAGTTATGAGATGGTGTGTCCTATTGAATTATCAGCAGGAAAGCTGTGACCCTAGATGAAAGAGTACATGAGTTGGGAAGGGAGGTGTAAAGTGTAAGAAGACAGGAAAGATGGGGGTGGGTGGGCAGGTTATGAACAGCTTTGAACATCAAACAGCAGATTTTATTTTTGATCCTGGAGATGATAGGGAGTCACTGGAGTTTATTGAATGGGTGTGTGGGGATGGGGGTGGGGAGAGGGATGACATGGTCAGAACCTATTTAATGATTATTCATTAAAACATGAATCTGATGTTTCATTTATCTTTGTACATGTTTTAGTCACCATCCCTCAGTAAGTCACACATTCCTCCAGAACTGAACATAGGACTTTGAACATAGATGTTGAACACATGCTTGTTGTACTGAATTCAATCTATTCAAACGGGTTTCTCTGAACTCCAGAGGTGAACTTTGGTGCCATTTTGATGTCTGTTGTCTTCTACAAGTATGGTAGCTCCTCTTGGCCATGGATTATAATTTATGCTCTGAAGCTAAATTCTAAATGACAAAGGTCCTAAGTCTTCCTTAAAGCTAAGTAGTTTTTGTTTTCCAAATTATGGGAGAACCAGCAAATCTTTACTTTTTCCTCTCTAAAATGAAATCAAACTATGAAATATGGCTTCCAGCTCTTCCTCTCCCTGTTTTGGTCCAATCAAAAAGCTTTTGAAATTAAACATGAAACTTGGGTTTACCTTGATGGTTTATGACTCATTCCTGCTGTTCAAGGTACCAGTAACAACAATGGTTGTTAACTCAAGGTGGAGTTCACCAAATATTGCCCATTGTTTCTGCAAAAACATGTTGGATGAGAGGATGTTACAGTGTCATGGGAAGAGTGCTTAAGTACAAGCTAGAAACCATATGATGATGATAGACAGATTGGAGATTACAAGAGTAAATGCTGACTATGGTTAATTGCTAAGTTATATCATTGCTGACCAATCAAGTTATCCATCAGGCAATAGGGTAAAGATGGTACTGAGAACTAATGATGGGTTTTGTGATAACATATTAACAGGAGCTTGTGCTAAAGATCTGGTTCTGTCACTTAGTTTCTCTGTGTCCCTGAGAAAGGCATTAACACTCTCAACTTCAGTTTCCTAATTTGTAAAATGGAGATAAGAGAATTTGGACCAGCTGTGCCTTCACAGATAGAGAGCTGGCTTAGATAGGAATTTTACCTCTTTCACATACTGACTGTGTGATAACTTTCTCAGTGTCCTAATACTTAAATGGCACAGCAGATGGTAATCTGTATTAATAAGGGGCATTTCTTCATTGGAGTTCCCCATACCAAAGAAATCTAAGGTACAGTCCAAAAAACCGAAATCTTCCAAAGTTGTTGGACCTACATCATAGGAGTGTTATGAGAATAGTACTTTGCTTTTGTCTTTTTTAAAAATAGTGTTTTATTTTTCCAAATACATGTGAAGATAGAGTTTTTAACATACATTTGTGTAAAACTTTGTGTTTTAAATTTTTCTCCCTGTCTCTCTTACCTTTGCCAAGAGAGCAAACAATATGATATAGGTTAAATAGTGCAAGAAGACAGTACATTGTAAATTGTAAAGTTCTATATAAATGTGATTACTATTATTATTATTCCAGAGATGTGCTGGTTTCACAACAGGCTCTCTGGGGGAAGGAGTACCTATGATATGCTTTTAAATTTAATCGACAGTTTTACACTTTTCTTCATCACTCTTTTCAGTCTATAAATCAACAAAATGATAAATCCAAGCTCTGATGTTTGCTGATTTTCAGGATTTGCTCATGTTGAAAATTTAACAACAAGCCTCCCCTAAGATGTTTGAACTGGCTCTGGAATGCCGCTAAATGTAACCAGTTTGCCAAGTGAGATTCCTAGATCCCTCTGTGACTGAATTTATTTTTGGTAACATCCTCTAAATATCAAAAGATATAGCTTTTGTGTGCCCCCTCCCAGAAGTCTCTCTGGGAATATTTGAATTTGGGTTACCAATTTAGCTCTTTTCTAGTTTTCTTGATTACAAAAGGACCATGGGTAAGTGTGGATGATTCAACACAGTCCAGCCCTGCTGCTGGGGACACAACTCCATGTATATATGTCCCATTGATGTCAGGATAAGAACACCATCTCAACAAGAGAGAAGAGGTTCTTTGACAGTCATTTACTCTCTTTAGTCCCCTGTCATCCCCAAATCTATCCTTTCTTCCTTCCATCCAGGTTTTGGGCTTATTCCTGCTTATGAAACAGGAGATTCCGAGAATGTAAAGTGCAGGGTGTTGCCATCTGAATACCTATCTATCTTATGCCTGTCTCCATCTCTCCTCTCAGCTCCCCCCACCAATGACTCTGCCTTAGGAGGAGATGGGGAGATTTCCCCCCACCCTGCCTGGACATCCTGAACAGTATGGGAACAGGTTCCTTCTGGGCCCCAAGCCTGTGAGGAATGCACCCTTTCCTCTGTGCTCAGACATGTTGGGGCCTTGGATCCCTCCAGATGCTCCTTTGAGGGTGTGTGCTCATCAAAAGATCCTACAGGAATAATTCTATAACTGTTAGCAAAAGGGGCCCAAGGCTCATTTGGGAAGAAGACCAAGTTTGTTTGCAGGGACCCCTTCATACCTTGACAGATTCTTTCTCTCCTTTTCACTTCCCCCTCTTCCTCATCCTCATATCTTTAAGGATTCCCATACTTGGTGTTCCTTCTACCATGACCCAGATACCTTCCATGGCACCAGGCATAAGTAGCCATTCCAAATTTGGATCTTTCTCCTCATTTAACTTTGACTTTTATTATGAAAGGAAAATGAACTAATTCAGTGATATGTTCAGAGGATTGCAGATTTAGGGCTGGAGGAAATACTGTGTTTAAGAGTTCCTTCCAGGTATTCTAAGAGCTCCAAGCTTGGAATCTTAGAATCTCAAGGATGGAAAGCACCTTCTCAGGACATTTAATCTAATCTCTCACTCCATGAAATTCTTTGGCCTTCTTGGTGAGTGGACACCTCTCATTGATGGGAAGTTATTCCTTTTAGTCTTGCTGTCTTTAACTCAAAGGGATAAACCTAGTAGTGCATTTCAGACATCAAGGCTGGCACATGGAGAAGATATCTGAAGGGAATGAAGTGTCTTCCTCCTTTTTTTTTCCAGTGTTCCATTATACTTACTGGTGGCTACATATTTTGCCTGTAGAAAAATCCAAGCCTGGGAGTGGGTTGTTTAGTAGTTTCCTCAAAAAGAATTACTATATATCGACTACTGAGAATCAAATATTTTCTGGACAAAAAGGAATTCCTTTGAGGGAGCTAGGTAGCACAGTAGATAGAGCACCAGCTCTGAAGTCAGGAGTTCAAATCTAATCTCAGACACTTAACATTTCCTAACTGTGTGATCCTGGGCAAGTCACTTAACCCCAATTGCCTCAGCAATAAAATAAAATTTAAAAAACAAATAAAAGGAATTCCTTTCATCTTATTAGAACAACATATATTCTAGGAAGAATTGCTATCTTCCTTTGAAGTCTGTGATCTCCTCATGAAGTCAGAAAGTCTTTTTTTCATTCTTTGAAAACTTTATGGGTACAGCTAATGAACTTTTCATCTCTCCATTAACTGTCTCTCCTCTCACTTGATCTATCCACTCATCCTCCCATCCATCCATGAATGAACACGTATTACTATTTCTCAGGAACTGTGTTGTTTTTCTTGTTCATTCTTTGTTCTCAAAGAGGACAAACAGTATCTTGATTTGAGAGTGAATTGTATTTGAAAGGGACAGAGCTATGCAAAGTCATTCTCTCCTTCAGAGTCATCAGAGTCCACTGGTAAGACAAAGTAAAGTCAGATGTCAGTGGTTTAGCACCGTATTCAATAAATGCTTTAGTAAAAACAAAAGTGAGATAGTCTCTGCCTTCAAGAAGCTTATATTCTAATGCAGGAGGCAATACATACATATACAAGATGTCCCAAAAATCTTAAGTTTTAAGCAACTAAAGAAAAAAATGAAAATGAAAACTGCACTAAGACTTTTGGGACACCCTGTATAACTATGTACCAAATATATGCAAAATGAATACAAGGTAGTTTTGAGTGGTAGGAACTGAAGGGAGTAAGAGAAGATTGGGAAATACATCATGTAGAAGGTACCACTGGAGGTGAATTGTGAATGAAACCTGAGATTTCAAAGAGTAAAGGTTAGGAGAGGGTACCTCGGTGTGGAGACTAGAGATCGAGTTTTGTGTATATAGAGCGTCCAGTAGGACTGGTAGGATTGGATTGGAAAGTGTGTGAAGGAGAATAATGTATAACAAGATTAGAGAAACAGGAAGGGCTGGTTTATGAAGAGCTTTAAATTCCAAATAGGGGAGGTTATATTTGGGCTTAGAGGCAATAGGGAGCCACTGAATGGGGCAGGGAGGTGATTCGTCTGGTGCTTTGGGAAAATCACATTGGTGGGTATATGGAAGATGGATTAGAAAAGGGAGACAAACAGGGAGACCAATCAGGAACTTATTGTAATAGTCTGGATGATGGTGTTCCAGTTTGAAATGCCCCATAGGTGGTGATGTGGGACTGAAGCTCAGGAAAAAGATAAGGACCGGATAGAAAGATCTGGTGGTCATTTATATAGAGATGGCAATTGAAGCCATGTCTCTCATAATAACTTTGATGCCATTTATTGAACAAGGGTCTTCATTGTTAAATTCTGCTATGGATTTAAACCCATGATGCATCTTCCCAGTGTCCTTCTGACCATGATGTCTGCCCCTATGATGTTGCTTTTTCCATTAAGATGTAAGCTCCCTGAGGGTAGGCACACAGTTTTTCCTTTTATTTTTCTACATCTGGAGTTTAGTAGAGTGTCTGGCACAAAGTAAATGCTTAAGAGATAGTTTTTTTTCCTTTGTTCACTCATATATGATTGTGATTCTGGTGAGATTATATATAGCATCACAGGGACAATATTGGCATTGAAAAGATTGTTGTTATTATTATTATTATTTTTTGCTGAGGCAATTGGAGTTGAATGACTCGACCAGGGTCACACAGCTAGGAAGTGTTAAGTGTGAGATCAGATTTGAACTCAGGTCCTCCTGATTTCAGGGCTGGTGCTGTATCTACTGCCCCACCTAGCTGCCTCCTATTGTTATTATTGTAGCAGAGAATGATTCTAATTTCCTTAGTATATTCCAACTCTTTCTCCTCCTCAATCCCAGTGTTTAGTCCAGAACTTGACACATAGCAAGCACTTAAATGTTTGTGGATTAATTTTCACATTACCTTTCTAGACTTTAAGCTTTAGGAGGTAAAGTTTGTATCTTAGGATGAGATACCTTTCATTGTGTTTTCAGCATTGTATATCCACAGTCTCCTGATTTATGAATCTTCCTTCTGCCATGGACTCCTATTTCTTCCCACTTCCACATTATAGAGCTGTCCCTCTTGTTTGGGTATTTCCTGATTTCACATTGGTGCTTCCAGCAAATTGGCTTTCTTCTTTTCCTCCTCAGTCCCTACTTTGGCCAAGTCACTATATCAGCTTCTCCTGGAAAATGAAACCTTCCTTCTATAAAATAAAAGACACTTCCCTTCTGTAAAAGGAGAGGTTTGGACTAGAATGATCTTTAAAGTTCTTTGACTTCTGATATAACCTATGAGTTTGCGAATATCTAAAAGAGTTAGATCTCACTATCCTGTTTAGTCACTTAGTGACTGGTTAGCTGTCACTTGAAACATCCTTGAGTTTATGACTTCAAGTCATGGAAGACAAGGTCTTTTCAAAAAATAGATTTATACATTAGAAGCAAAATGAATTGAACTTAAAAGAAGAGAGGACTGTATCCATGTTCTGTTCTCGAAAGAAGGGCAAAATGTCTTAGAGCAGGGCTTCTTAAACTTTTTCCACTCATGACTCCTTTTTACCCAAGAAATTTTTATGTGATCCTGGGTACAGAGGTATGTAAAGTAGATATACAAATCAAACTTTTACTGACAATAGGTTTTATAGTAATATAAGTCAATAAATAATAATAAATAAAAACAAATAATAATAAAATAAAATAAATAATAATAATATTAAAATTTGGAAGCCTCATATTCAGTTACATTACCCCAAATGGGGTAATGACCCACAGCATAAGTGGCTTTGTTTTAGAGGAACTCTCACATTAAAGGTGAAGATAAATAAAAGTGACACTCTGGATAAGTCATTTAACCCTGTTTGCCTCAGTTTTCTCATCTGTAAAATGAACTGGAGGAGGAAATAGCAAATCACTCCAGTGTTTTGGCCAAGAAAACCCTAAATGAGGTCATGAAGAATCAGAAGTGGCTGAAATGGCTCAACAACAATGACAGACAAAAATAGTTAGAAAAGATTTGATTTGAATAGCTTTTGTCTGAACAAAACCAATGGGAGTGCTGCTGATTACATTGGTTCTTGGTGATATCAAAGCTGGGTTCTAAGCTTTGTGACTTTAGACAAGTATCTCCCTCTCTCTGGTCTCAAGTTCCTCATTTATAAAGCAAAATAATTGGTAGAGGTGATCTCCAATGTCCTTGTAGCTTCAAATCCTATGATCCTGTCCTGTGAAAAAGGAAGGCACACCTTTTGGGAAGGGAGGACAGAACCCAGTGGGAGAAATGGTAGGAGGCATCTTGGATATAGGAAGAAATATGAATAATGCCAAGAGTGATACAGTCTCTGCACTTGTTCCAGGAGAGGCCTGCAGACTATGTATGATCAATCATTTCCAGTTGGCATGAGTGTGATAAAAAGGAAAGAGCATTGGCCTGAGAATTGATCAATTAATCAGTCAGCAAGCATTTTAATGTGCCAGGGACTGTGCTAGGAGATGGGGTTGGTAGAAGAACTACACCTGTGATTTCATTTGTATAGAGAACTTTTAGGTGAAAATACTCTCTCTAAGGGGCAGCTAGGTGGCTCAGTGGTTAGAGCACCAGCCCTGAAGTCAGGAGGACCTGAGTTCAAATATGGTCTCAGACACTTAACATTCCCTAGCTGTGTGACCCTGGGTAAGTTACAACCCCAATTGCCTCAGCAAAAAAAAAATATATATATATATATTCTCTCTACCAAGGCAGTTGACCCCTTTTAACCTTTGAGAATGTTGACTAGGCTGTCTTATCCAGAATCACCTGACACACGTGTGTATGTGTATGTGTATGTGTGTGTGTGTGTGTGTGTATAATGGAACCCAACTCAATTCTTCATGGCTTTGTGCTCTCCAGGAAAGTTCATATTATTAAAATCATCAGCATGTGCTGGGCCTTAATAAGGTCAAAGAAGGAACCCTTACAAAGCTGATCCATCACCAAGGCTGCAGGAGCATGTGATGTTAGGAAAAACAATTGCTTTTTCTGACTGCAAGGGAGACTTGGAGTTGCCAGCTTTCTTTGCTTATCTGCATGGCAGACTTTAGAGATGTTGCCATTAATTTGAAGAAAGATCTTATTGGGCTGGCTGGTCTTCTCTGTGGTTGAACCCTTCCCTGTAAGTGAAACTTATGTGCTATTGCACTAAGCTGTCTCCTAAGAAACAGGACTACCAAGACAAAAGAAGAAACAGTTGACATCACACTAAAGCAAACAACATTACAAAGAGTAGAGACCTGACTTTGCTACAAACTTAACTGGTTGTTCACCATTGGGAAGTCATTGGACCATGAGTTCCAATGTCCTTATCTGTTCAGTGAGGGTCTTGGATTAGATTCAAGGCTTCTTAACTTGAACTTGTTTAAAAGTTTTGGGGGGGATAATTGTATTTCAATGTAACTCATTTCATTTATAATCCTGTGTATTTCATTTTATGTGTTTAAAGATACAATTCTGAGAAGAAATCTGTAAGGCTTCCCTGGACTTCCAAAGGATTCTAGAACACAAAAATAGTTAAGAACATCTAAGATCTCCCTCTTTTCCTTATTTGATATTTTGTAATGTAGTGATTAAAAAAACTAAGCTCTGCTTACCACAAAACTGCAGAATTAGGGAAGCACAGTATGTTTTTCACATCCTTCCTTCTACTACCCATTCCAAGTGCTTCCCAACCCAGCCCAGCCCAGTCTTGTCCTGCTAGGCCCAGCCTATTTGGCTTCCCAACCCTACTTGCCCATTCTGAATCCCATTTTGGTTCTCAGCTGGCTGTCAGATACTTTCTGCTAAGAAGTTAATTGATAATTACTGTGATAACTAGTTGATGACTAATCCCCAGGTAGGAGTCTTCCAAGGGGTGTTGTTGCTACTTAAATGAGGCCTCGGTTAAATTAGCTAGAACCATCCAATTCTATTTAATTTATTGTCTTTATTGACCATCCATGAGGGCTCAGCTCAGAGTCATCAAGCTTCTCTTCAGCTAGTTACAGAAACAGGAGACCTCCCCACTCCAATCCCTTTGGGGAAAGAGAAGACTTCTCCATCTTCCACTCATACCGACCAGGCCATCCATGGTCAGATCCAGGCCCAGCCTTCAGATATCTCACTATCTAGGATAGAGAGAGAGAGAGAAATCAGCACAATTTAGCAATTTTGGCACCTGGGGTAATTTAGTTGGGGGCAGGAGGGGTGTTGAAGTGAAAGCCCTGAGCCTGCTGCAGGAGGGGCTAGGCAGGCCTTGGAGGAGCCCATAGAGGGTACAAGCCATCTGGCAATTTCCTGTTTTAATTCATTTAGCTAGGTGCGAAAGGGCATTGTATCTAAGCTGCAGAATGAGCACCCAGGAGGTTGGTGGGGTGGGGACTCGCAGATGGACAGTTAGTAAATTAGGGAGCAGTCAGCCAGCCAATGTACTACATAATACCC
This sequence comes from Myrmecobius fasciatus, assembly GCA_023553655.1. Taxonomy (NCBI): domain Eukaryota; kingdom Metazoa; phylum Chordata; class Mammalia; order Dasyuromorphia; family Myrmecobiidae; genus Myrmecobius; species Myrmecobius fasciatus. The sequence goes on from JAJPUD010000069.1 coordinate 811,655, forward strand.
TGATTTAATGAAGTACTAACGAGTTCAGTGCAGACAATTAGAGACTAGCACTGTAATGAGGTGCTAATTATATAGTGGATTTTTTTTCAGTGAGGGAGGGACACAGGGAGCTAGGAATTCACTAAGACTTCCAAGGCTGACTGAGAGAGAGCTCTCTACCTCTCTCCCTTTCAAAAGCCTGCTCACCTTGGGCTGATCCTGTCTTCAGGATGCCTGGTTCTGTTCTCAAGAACTAAGATTTCAAGATCCCAAGATCCTAAGCAAGTACCTCTATCTAATACCCACTCAAAGGCTACTCAGGATTTTTATTTATTTCTGTCCCTGCACAGAGCGAGAGCCATTTTAATCACTGATGTGTGAGATTTATCTGATAGTTTTCAGGCCAGAGTCTGGGGAATAGGTACACTGGAGGCGCTTAGCAAATATTTGTTGAGTAAGGATTATAAATCAAGAGCTATCAGGGATCTCAGAGGTTATTTAGACCACATTTCCTTCCTCCCATTTTGCATATGAAGAAACTGAGGTCAGAGTGGTTAAGTGGAGATATATATACATATGTGTGTATGTCTATATGTATATTATATATGTATATTATAAAATGAATATGAAATAATGTAAACACACACATATACACAGACATATAAATGTAAAGTAGAGATGCACATGTATATGCACATACGTGTTTATAGCATATATGTTAAGTGGAGAATGATATATGGTGGTTTTATACATATATAGTGATTATACATAGTGGTTTGGTTATCTGTATGTATATTTAGTGGTTATATATAGTGATTATCTGCATGTATATGTGTATATATGTATTTATAGTGGTTATCTATGTATATGCATGTGTATATATGTATTCTAGTAGAAATTGATTCTGGACCAAGTATAGTTCAACTCTCTTTTCCTTTGTCCCTTTCTTCTTCCCTTCTTCCCTCTCCATAGGGAGAAATGATTCAGGGAAATCTGGCATGTAGTCCCTAACTCCCATACAGCAAACAGAATAGTTTCAAGGTTAATTTCACCTTAAATTCAATTCAACAAATATGTGTTTATTAAATACTTTTTATGTGTAAAAGCACTGTGCCAGGTCCTGAGGATATAAAGACAAAAATAAAATAGAAAAAGTCTTTTCCCTCAGGAGTTTGTATTTGTTTGGGGACATATAACATGTTCACAGATAAATAAAATGAGGTCATCAGAGAAAGGAGGCAGAGCTCAACCAGCAGGGACTAGTTTCCTGGAGGAGGTGGCCAGTGAGCTGAGGGGAGACAAAGATTCTTAGAAGCAGAGATGAGGGAGGAAGAAAGGAAATCATTTATAAGAATCCACAGAAGAGAGCTGGAATGCTGGGCTCCAGGACCTGGTTACCATATGAAGTGGGTAAAGGGGAATAATGGGAGCTAGAAAGGTACATGGGAGCCAGATTGCTGAGGATGTTCAATGTGAGTATTTTTTAATAGGCAGCAGTGAGCCATTGAAGGTTAGAGGGAGAAGTGAATTCTAAACTCAAGAGGGAAAGAGTGACGCAAAGGAAAAGGATGGAGGAGACATTTTTTAGTCTGGTTACATTAGTTACTGCCTGTGGGCAAGTTTGTTTCCTCTTTTATAAAGTGGGGAGAACGATTCTTGCAACAACCTTCTCTCAGGCCAGAAAGCTCTTGGTGAAATACAATGCAACAGAAGTGAGGATTGTTAATTGTTACATGATGCAGTTAGTTCCCAGACTTCTCAGGGCCTTCAATTCCCTCAAGCAGGTACAACCCAAGTCATTAAAAGCAGAGCCAACCATAACAGTCTCCTTGCAAAACCATCACCTCCTCTTCTCTCCTCCTCTCTCTCCTCACCCCATAAATCCTTCATCAGCCAGGAGGCTGGAAGAAAGGGCCAGCCCTGGATGCCAAAGGGCCAGAGCTCTAGAGATGGGCTTATCCAAGTCCAGCTTTGGGGGTGAGGCAGGCTTACCTGTTGTAATAGTGACATACTGTATTGGGGAGGTGGGATGGTGGGTCTCCATCCAGGAGCTGTGGAGCCACAAGTGTTTTCCTTCTGAGTCAAAAATCAATCCATCTTTTGTAAGGTAGTGCCCTTTTCCGAGGCCAGAACCTGGATTCATTCTTTCTCTGATTTCCCTAAACTGTAAGGTCCTAAACAGCAATCAGCCCTAGGCTCTGTGTAATCGCTGGCTATACCAGTAATTCCTGAGTCCCCCTTGGATACCCCCATTGTGAACCCCAGTTTGTACTGGGCTCTAATGTGGACAGAACTCATTGATGGGGTTTGGAGTAAAGGAAGAGGAGTCGAGAGTCTTGGGTGGACATAGAAGAGGAGACAAGCTAAGTCCTGCCCTCAGGAAGCTAATAGTCTGGGGGGGACACAGAGGAGTATCTTCAAGGAAATCAGAATGTGGAGGAGATGGAGGAAGTGTAGTCTCAGGCCATGTCTGTAGGGAGCTCACATTCTGGTTGGGAAAAGACAAGATCCCTGCAGAAAACATTTAGTAAAAAAAGACAAAATAGATGACCTGCTAAGGGTCAGCCTTGTATGTACTGGAAGGTCGATGGGGTCTCTACAGGCTGGTATGGTCTTGGACAAGGCAGCATAGCCCACATCACTTTTGGGAATCAGAACATGTGGATCACAGTTCTAGTTCTACTACTTATTTGACTATCTAACTCAATTTTTTTTTTTTTTTTTTTGCTGAGGCAATTGAGGTTAAGTGACAGCTAGGGAATGTTAAGTGTCTGAGACCAGATTTGAACTGAGGTCCTCCTGACTTCAGGGCTGGTGCTCTATCCACTGCACCACCTAGCTGCCCCTCTAACTCAATTTGTAATCCTGGACAAGACACTTCTATGAGCCTCGATTTCCTTCTCAGTAAAATGAGGGGGTTGGCCCTTATTGTCTCTTCCAACTTCACTTTCTTGTGACCCAGATTATCTCAGGAGCTTTTTCCAATGAGATCCTTCAGGAAAGTATTTTGCAAACATTAAGACTCAGTAGAAATATATTATGATTTTTATCATTGGTCAATTATGTGTTTTGTTATTCTCTGGACTTTCAGAGGAGGTAGAGCCTGCTTGGGATGAGAAGGTACGTGTGGCGGCCACATCAGCCACGGGGCGTTCTAGTGAGATCCCTCTCAGAGTAGCCATTCCGGACAGATGGAAGCCAAGGCAGCAACTGACCTTTTCTCCCTCCCAGGCTTGTTCCCTCTCTCCCCGTGGGGACAAATGTTCCAGAGTTTAAAGAGAGGGAAAATGAACAAACTGTAGTGTAAAGACTGAACAATGAGTGTCTTTTCCCAAATGGGGTTTGGCCACACATTCAAATGGCCTCTCCTAGGCCACTCTCCAGCCCACCCTTAACTGCCATGCCCAGACACAGAAGCCCCTCTGAGCTCATGTGCCAGATGGGTCTCTGGGATCCATGTTTCCCCCTGGGAGAAAATGCCTTGTCCAGTGGCCGTTGGCTTCTTTTACTTCTTCTGTTCTTTCCTTGGGTCTGTTCTGTCCAGGACCCCCTCTCCCTCCCACTAACCTACCACCTGCAGGGGAAGGGGACACGGGAGCTGGCACCCAGAGGCAGGCAGAGTTTCAATGAAGGCTAAATAAGGCCTGGCCAAAGTGTTTGGACTCTGTTCAAAGAGGGGCTTGGAGAGTAAGCAAATGTTGGCAAAGTCCAGGATCCGAAACACCAGGCTTGGGCAGTTCTAATAAAAGGCTCTTGTCATTCTGTTCTTTGGGGGCCCAGCTGGAAAGAACTGGGCTCCCATTGCCCGCAGGGAATTGATGGCTGACGGTTTTCAATAATGGAGAGATCCTTTTCTCTCACCCTCTTCTCTTAAACTGTTCCCCCCACCCCTGACCCAGTCATCCTTCCATGTTTCTCCTCTTCTTTGCCTTCCCTTTCCAAAGCTTCTCCAGAGAATAGAGGCTGAGTCCATGATGCACAGGAAAGAGTTGGATCTGGGGGGTTGGTAGGAGTATGAGAGGGGGAGAGACACTGGGCGTTGAACCAGGCAGAAGGTAGCCACCTGCATGTGGGTGAGGGATTGAGCTTGTGCCAGGGTCCAAGCCCACCCATTGACTGCAGTGAAAGGCATTCAGGGAACCAAAGGGTAGAGGAAGGGGAGGGAGTGGGCCCTGGACCTTTTGAAGAAAAAGGATGTGGCAAGGCAAGGGATAAAATGGAGAGAAAGCCCACTGCTTCTGCTGTTAGAGGACCTGAGTAACATTAGGTAAATCAGTTCACCTTTCTTAGCCTCAGTTTCCTCATCTGTATAATAATAGGATTGGACTAGATTGTTCTTTGGGGCTGGATGTCCCCATCCAGCCCCAGAGAAGCTCAAAATCCCTGGATTACCTTGTCATAGTAAGGCTAGCAGTAATGTCCCCAAGCCCCTGTTTCTGAGACCAGCAAAGGGTTTGAATATAAACTCACTGCCAATTTCCCAGGAGTCTTCTCTCCCCACGATATCCAGATCATCACCAGTGTCTAGGCCCAAGCTCCCTTCCTCCAGTGCCTGGTTCTGCCAAATCCAGATAATAACACAACCATCAAACTTTACCTTTTGGGAGAGGGACATTTTGCTCCATTTGCTCCAGAGCATCAATAGGGCACTCAGCTCCTTTGCCCACCCTCCCTTTCTACTCATTTTTGAGAGTACTTCTGCCCCCTCCCCCCCCCGTGTCCCCCAGAAAACTTGATTATATCTCTTTCCTCTCTGGCTGCTACACTTTATTCTGTTTTCACTCTTTCCTTAGGAACATGTTGATCTCAGCAGGTACCTCCTACATCCGGATCTATGGCTGTTGTTGAATTGTTTTAGTCATGTGTGATTCCCTGTGACCCCATTTGGGGTTTTCTTGGTCAGATATTGGAGTGGTTTTCCATTTTCTTCTCTAGCTCATTTTACACATGAGGGAACTGGGGCAAACAGAGTTAAATGACATGTCCAGGATCTCACAAGGAAGTGGGAGGACAACATTAGATTTGAACTCAGGTTTTCCCGATTCCAGACCTAGTGCTCTATTTATTGCACCACCTAGCTTCCCTCTACCTCATTTAATTCTCATTACTACATTTGACAGATAGGTGGTACTGACTTTATAGTCAGAAGGATCTGAGTTCAAATTTGGCTCCAAACACTGACTCTGGGCAGATCTATTTGCCTGGGCAACCCTATTTGCCTCAGTTTCCTCATCTGTAAAATGAGCTGCAGAAGGAAATGCCAAGAAAATCCCAGACAGAGTTGAACGCAATGATTCAAGAACATATTCAGGACACTGAAGCCATGCTCTTGAGTTCCATCCTCAGGGAAGATAGAGAAGGAACAGACCATCTGCCCTCAGAGACCTTACTGTCTGGGGAGACTGACTTAGAAGGAGTAAGCTCCCTCCTCTTTTTCTCTCTGACTGTGAACTCCCTGAGGGAAGGATCTCTTCTTGACGTCACCCCTATGAGTAAACACCTATGCAGTGACTGATGGAGGTGACTTAAGCAACGTTCTTCCCCTAAGGGATGTTTTTCTTCCTACAAGGTAAATAACATCCAAAGTTCTAAAAAATGGCTGCTCGTGGCTGAGTGGGTGGAGAAAGGTTTGGCCCTGATCCCTGAGTTCATAATTAGGTTTCTCCACTAGCAGCTACAATCCTTGGATGGGTGTGGGTTTGTCTCCCTCTCAAGTCCTTGCCTTCCATGCTGGATACAGAAGACTGGACTCGATGTTTGTAGATAGGGAAGAATAGTCCCATTTCTATAGTCCTTTAGGGATGATCACGTTGGGAGAGGGGCATTTTGCTCCTTTTGCTGCAGTCCCAATGGGGCACCCAACTCCTGTGTCCATTCTCCCTTTCCACTCTTTTTTGAGAACATATCTGCCCCCCACCTTATTCCTAGAAAACTTGATTCATTTCTTTCTTCTCTGCTTTATTTCATGCTGTTTTCAATCTTTTCTTAGGAGCATGAGCTCCCAAGAGTTTGGTATGGTAAGTCATCAAGGATTGTTACTTTGATTTTCCAGAAGAGAAAAGGGACTCAGAGAAGAGTGACCGGCTAAAGACCATACAGCTAGTATGTGTTCAAGCTGGGCCTAGAGTAGAAGTCTCAACTCCTAGTACAGCACTTCATTAATCATCTCTGTTTCTGTCTCTGTCTCTGTCTCTCTCTCTTGGAAACTAAATGGTCCAGTGGATAGATCCCAGAGCCTAGACTCAATGGCAAATCACTCCAGTATCTTTGGCAAGAAAACCCCAAATGGAGTCACAGAGAGTCAGACATGACTGGGAGGACTCAACAACAGCAATGACAAGAACAAAGTAATAGTCTCTGGATGTAGAGGGCACATCAGCTCATCCTCCTAAAGAAAGACCGGAAAACAGCATGAAGTGGAATAACCAGAAAGGAACAAGAAATAATAAGTTTTCTGGGGAATGTGGGGGGCAGAAATGCTCTCAAAGAGGAGTGGAAAGGGAGAATGGGCACAGGAGCTGGGTGCCCCATTGGGGCTCTGGAGCAAATAGAGGAAAATGCCTCTCTCCTAACAAGTTAAATCTGGTGGTTTTTTTCTTAGGTTATTATCTGGATCTAACAGAACCAGGTACTGGAGGAAGGGGATAAGAAGTTTTGAATTCAGATCTGATCTCAGACACTTACTAACTGTGTCACACCAGGTAAGTTATTTAATTTCTGCCTGCCTCAGTTTCCTCATCTGTAAAATGGGAATAATAGCAGTACTTATCCTTTAGGGTAGTAGTGGGGATCATTTGAGGTAACTGAAAAGTTCTTTGCATAGTGTCTGGCACATAGTAGGCACTCTATAAATCTTAGTTATTACTATTATTAATTATATCTCATTACACTCATCTGGATGGAGTCCTCTATCTTTCCTGACTTTCAGAGCTCATCAGTCTATATTTTCTCCTTTTTTACTTTTCTTTCCCTCTTCTTCTGTCCCCTCACTCTCTTTCCTCCTCATTCCTTCCCCTCCTTTCCCATCTCTTTCCTCAGTCCTTTGCTCTGACTTCCTCCCTGCTCCTTCTTGTTGCTATGTGACTCCTGTTCTCTCATAGACTCATGATCCATAGCTGGAAAGCCTGAGAGATTATAGTTGATGAAATGGGGGCTCCTGGAGAGGTTAATTGTTAAACCCAAGGTCACATGCATAAAGTAGCACAAGGATGGAATGGAATAGAAGGGAATAAGTCTTTATAGGATAAGCATTTTATTATTATCTCATTTAGTGATAATAAAGAGTAATATTTACATAGTGCTCAGGGTGACTAGGTGACACAGAGGATTGAATGCTGGACCTAGAGTTAGGAAGGTTAAGTTCTTAAACACATAGTAGCTGTGTGGCCCTGAGCAGGTCACTTCACTCTGTTTGCCTCAGTTTCTTCATCTGTAAAATGAGCTGGAGAAGGAAGTGGCAAACCCCTCCAGTCTCTTTGCTAAGAAAAAAGTGCCATGAAAAGTCAGTCACAACCCAACATGACTGAACAGCAACTACAATACAGTGTTTACTATGTGCCAGGCACTGTATTAAGCACCTTTTACAAATATCTCATAATAATAAAAGAATAACAAGTAATATTTGTATAGTGATTACTATGTGCCAGATACTATGCTAAGCCATTTATAATTATTATCTCATTTGATCCTCACAATAACATTGGGAAGTAGTGTTTTTCTGATTCCCATTTTATAATTGAGAAAACTAAGACAGAGGCTAAGTGACTTATTCAAGATCACACAACTAATAGGTATCTGAGGCTGAATTTGGATTTAGGTTTTCTTCCTTCCAGACCTAGCTCTCTTTCCACTGCACTCTGGACTCTACCTCCATTGTTTTCCCCACTAAAGGACACTATGTTCTCTTTTCCTATCTCTCTCTTATCTCTCAGGTTCACAGAATTGGAGATTTACGATTGCCTAGCTTCTGGCTTCTTTGTGAACTCTGTTATAATCATTCTATATCTGGTGCATAAATTCCATCCCCTTCCTTTTTTTTATTGAGAGTTGAAGAGTTTAAAGGGCTTTGGAGAAAGTAGCTAAGCTACCATCTTGCTCAAATAATAGTTCTGTCAATGAAGCAGATCTGATTCCAATTTGATGAGCAGCCAATCAATGCAATGGACACATGCACAGTTGGATGTCGAGAATGAGGAGGCAATTGATGTGTTCCAGTGGCCAATGGAAGGTATTTGCTTTAAAAAGAAAACCTCTGAGACTTCAGAACTGTGGTCCCAAAGCAAATAATGCATTCACAATAAGAAAAGTGAGATTTGGTTTGTCCACATCCCAGCTGATAAAGTATAGTTTCCTCTTTGTTTTGATTATATCCCTTTACCCCCAAATCCTTTATTGTACACAAAATAACTGTATATGTGCATGCTAATATATGTACATATACACATGTACACATACTTATATTTATATATGTATTTAACTAAATTGTCATTGGCAATCAAATGGAGCTAGGTTGGAAAACCAGCTTGGTTCTGGGAAAATACTTCTTTCTTCCATTCATCATATATTTATTGTTCATTAAATCATTTTGTTCTCAAACACCAAAAAGCCACAAAAGTCCCTGAACATTTTGTTTTAGTGGATAATGTCAGTGTTTTACTTTGATTATTATAAAGCCGAGGATGATTTTATCCCCCTTTCTGTATTTCTGTTACATGTTGGGCAGTCTCTTAAGTGGGGATAAATTGTTCTGAAGAGATTGATCCTAGATCACTTTGATTCATTGAAAACAATCCTGGGATTTGGAGTCAGAAATCCAGCTCTGCTTCTTTTTTCCCCTACAGTCTTGGTCAGTCTTCTTAACTTTCTCCTCCTGTAAAATGAAGAGTTTGAACTAGATGCTTCAGAGGCTTCTTTCAGCTTCAGATTATAGCATTCTGTGATCCTTTTGATGCTTTCCTTTTTATCCTTGAAAGTCCAGGACCTAGCATAATGCCACTGTAATGGGAGACAGGGAAGATCTGGTGAAAGGGCATCGCTAAAGAGCCTGCTTATGGAAAGCTATGATGTTTGTGATGGAAGTGACTTGGAAAGATTGTAGAAACATTGTAGAGAAGAAAGAGCAAAGGGAAGAGAAGAAAAAGAGAAGAGAAGAGAAATGAGACTAGAGGAGATGAGGGAAGAGAGGAATAGAGGACAGACAGAATAGGCTGTAAGTGGATCAGCTAAAGGTGGGGATGATAATGGTGCTGGAGAAGACTTTTTTAGAGTCCCCTGGACAGCAAAGAGGTCAGGTTAGTCCATAAATAAAGAACTTAATTCAGGCTATTCACTGGAAGATCAAATACTGAAGCTGAAGCTTTGGCCACATAATGAGAAGATAGGATTTCCTGTAATGTTGGAAAAGATTGAAGGAGGAGGGGATGGCAGGATGAAATGGATAGATAGTGTAATGGAAAAAAATGAATATTAACATGGACAGACATGTCAAAAGCCATGTGACCACTTGGGTATGCTGTAAAAGACATCTTTATTGAGGTAGAGGTTAAATGACTTCTAAGATCCCTTCTACCTTTGTGACTATATTCTCCTGGCCATAAATTCTGTACTCCTTTTCCCACTTCATTTTTTTAAAAAATAGCTTTTTATTTTCAAAATATATGCAAAGATACTTTTCAACGTTCACTTGCAAAACCTCATATTCCAAATTTTTTCTTCCTCCCTTTCCCCATCCCTTCCCCTAGACAGCAAGTAATCCAATATATATTAAACATGTGCAATTCTTCTATGCATATTTCTACAATTATCATGCTGCACAAGAAAAATCAGATCAAAAAGGGAAAAAATGAGAAAGAAAATAAAAAGCAAGCAAACAACAACAAAAAAGGAAAAATGCTATGTTGTGATCTCCATTCAGTTCCCCTCTCTGGGTGTAGATGGCGCTCTTCAGTATAAGTCTATTGGAATTGGCTTGAATCACCTCATTGTTGAAGAGTCACGTCCATCAGAATTGATCATTGCATAATCTTTTTTGCTGTGTACAATGTTCTCTTGGTTCTACTCACTTCACTTAGCATCAGTTCATGTAAATTTTTTCCAGGCTTTCTAAAATAAGTTTGCTCATCATTTTTTTTTTTTAAATAGAACCTTCATATTTAGCCATTCCCCAATTGGTGGGCATCTACTCATTTTCCAGTTCTTTGCCACCACAAAAAGAGCTGTTACAAACATTTATGTACATGTGGGTCTTTCCCCTCCTTTATGATTTCCTTGAGATACATACCCAGTAATGGCACTGCTGGGTCAGGAGAATGCCTAGTTTTATAGCCCTTTGGGAATAGTTCAAAATTGTTCTTCATAATAGTGAGATAAATTGACAACTCCACTAACAATGCATTAGTGTCTCAGTTTTCCCACATCCTCTCCAACATTTATCAATATTTTTTCTTATCATTTTAGCCAATCAGAAAGGCATGTGCCCACTTACTTTCATCAAGGCTTGGAGACGATACCAATAGAAACAGAAGATTAGAGGAAGGGATTAATTGATTGTGCAGTCTCTTGGAGGAGCCTGGATTGAGGAGAGAAGGGATCAAGAATTCATACAGAAAGCCTGAATTTAACTGATTTGTTCAGGAACACATGGCTAATTAAGTAGCAGAGTTGGATTTGTATTCAAGTCCTTCTAAGGGATTCTTCTGGCTCTTTGGTTCAGCACTTCTGTAATGATAATGATTCAGACCTGCTCTGATGTCAGCTTCCTCAGGGAACAAAAACATTTGCATAGGTCCTATTCATCCCACTGGGAAAATACAGAGGAAGATGTTTATAAGAAAGATATGATTCTCTTTAAGAGTAGAATGCGAGGGATGCGAAATGTGGACCACAACATAACATTCTCATACTCCTTGATTGATGTTTGCTTACATTGTGTTTCCTTTATCTGATATATCGTTTGTGTAGATAAGATTTTTCTTGCACAACAATGATAAGTTTGGAAATATGTATACATATATTCGATTTGCCAATATTTTAACATAGTTAACATGTAGTGGATATCCTGCCATCTAAGGGAGGGGTGGGGAGTTGGGGGGAAAATTTGTAACGGAAAGCTATGTAAGGGTTATTGCTGAAGAATTACCCACACATATGTTATGCAAATAAAATAAAATAAAACTCTTTAAAAAAAAAGAGTAGAATGCTAGTCACCAACACAAGGATCTCTGGGAAGATCATTTGAGGCCTCTTCTTAGGGACCCTCACATCCCATGAAGGTAATTATGCTCCAAATTCTCTGGAGGCCATGGGAGGTGTGGTAGGAAGAGCATTGAACTGAGAATCAGAAGATCTGGATTCGGTTGGAGTTCTAACAAATAATTACTTCGTGACCTTGGACAGATCATTTTTCCTTTATAAAATGAGAATGGGTTAGTATAGTGATGTGGACATATAGCCAATAGACTGAATCATGGGAAGGAAATTTCAGAGGCCATCTAGTCCAGCTGATGCAAGAAAAAGGATCTCCTCCACTATATCCCTGAGAAGTACTCATTCAGTTTTTGCTTCCAATGAGGAAGAAACCACTAGAAAACTCTAATTAGAAATGTTTTCTTTAAATTCAGCCTAAATTTGTCCTTTTTGCTACTTGGACTTATTGTTCCTAGTCCTGTCCTCTGGGGTGAAACAGGAAAAAAAAAACCAATCCTGAATCCCTCTTCTAGATAATAATTCTATAAAAACCTGGAGGATAGCTACTTTTCAGTTCTGGCTTTAACTGTGTAGCTTATGATAAGTAAAGAAAGAGTAAAAAGAATATCTTCCCTTGATGAATTTGAGTCAACTAGCCCAGATGAACTATATTCTAGGACAGTTACAGATTTGACTCCTGAGGCATCATTAATAATCATAGAGAAAGGAAAAGATGCCATTGAACTAAAAATGGTAAATGCTATCTTGGTTTTCAAAAAAAGGAAGAAGTATCAATTATAAACTATGGGCTTGTGACCTTGATTTAATTTTGCTGGCAAAATTCTAGGCCATATTAAATGGATCATTTGTGAATATTTAGAAAAGAAAGCGGGGGGGAGGGGAAGAGAGAAGGGAGGGAAGAGTAGCTGGGTGGTACAGTGGATAGAGCATCAGCCCTGAATTCAGGAGGACCTGAGTTCAAATTTAGTCTCAGACACTTAAGACTTTCTAGCTGAGTGACCCTGGGCAAGTCACTTAATCCCAATTGCCTCAGGGAAAAAAGAAAATAGTGATTATTAAGAACTAACAAGGGAATTTTTTTCAGATGAAGAAGTAGGTTGGCAAATTTCAAGCTCTCCCGATTTCCCCCACAAATAGAACAAATTTGCGCTTCAGGGTGAACATAGATTGGTGAAAAATCAATAAGATTTGGGGCAGAACAGGGGTCCTCCTGGTACAGCCCAAGATCTGAAGAGAAACCCCCGGCCAGGGATTAACCTGTGTGAAGTGCAAATACCTCTGGGCTAGTTCTGCAGAAACACCAAATGGGGAACCCTAGGGTGAGCAGGTTTGGCTGGGGTCTCAGCAGGAACCATAGAAACTTTTACCTCTTGGACTGTTTGTGGAATCAGGGTCTGAGTCTGGGAAGACTAAGTGAACCTCAGCTGATTAGGAGTGTCAGATCCAGCTGTACTACCAGGACTAAGCCCTAGGTGAGAAGGAGCTAGCACACTGGAAGAGCAGAGACAGTGGGGCAGGGACTCTGCTGGCTGTGAGCACTTGCAGGAAGGTAGAACTCTTGGTTTGGGGTTCCTGATCAGAGGGGAGAGCTGAAGGGAAGCTTGAGGCACCATTAACCCCTCCCCCCTCCATGATTTTATGCTTAAACTGATATCTCTTATTTAAAAAAAAAAGAGCTGGCAAAGAAGAAAGAACCCAACCATAGAAACATACTGTGGGACAGAGAAAACAGAGTTCATCTTCAGAGGAGGACATTTTAGTTTTTTTTAAAAAAAAGCTTCTATCCCAAAGAGTAATGTGAAATGATTTCCTGCTCAGAGAGAATTTATAAAAGAACTCAAAAAAAGAATTTAAAAATCAAATGAGAGACATTGAGGAAAAACTAAAATAAATAAAAATCATCCAAGAAAAACAAGATTATGAAAAAAAAAGTTAACCAACTAGAAAAAGAGTTGTAGAATCTCAAAGATGAAAATAATTCTTTGAAAATTAGAATTTGGCCAGGGGAAGCCAGTGAAGTTAAGAAAGACCAAGAAATAACAAAACATATTTAAAAGAATGAGAAAATAAAACAGAATGTGAAACATCTTATAAGAAATGACAGATCTGGAGAAGGGATCAAGAAGAGAAAATATAAGAAAACCCCAGATCAAAGAGAAAATTTTGCAAGAAACAAGAAAAACACAATTCAATACTCTGGAGCTACAATTAGAATTGTACAAGATTATCAGCAACTACAATAAAAGACCGCAGGTCTTGTAATCATCTCTACCAACAATCAAAAGAACTAGGCCTGTGGTCAAAAATATCATATCCAGCAAAATTATCTATAATTTTGAATGAGAAAAAAAATGCAGATTTTCAGGACTTTCTACCAGCCAAGCCTGAACTTAAGAGAAAATTTAACATATAAAAGCCAATATTAAAGATCAATTTTAAGGAACTCAACATGGATAAATTGTTTAAACATGGACAAATCATTTTTTTCAACGTGGAAAATGTATGCTTTATGTTTAAGATTCACATCAACAATAGGCTAGCTCAAAAGAAAGATTGGCAGAGTTAAGGTAAAAATAGTAATCAAATTACACAAATGAGGTGCAGAGGAAGAATAGATATAGAAGCATTAGGGAGGGGAGGACTTATAGTTCTGAAAACCTACTCACATAGGGAATGGGTTCAATAGGCAACACAACATATATATCATGAAGAGAAGGGTACCTCCAAAATCTATAGAGAAATAAAGGAGGAGGGATGGGCAGATGGGGAAGCAAAGGGTGAGGAAAGAAGACAGGGAGGGATCCTTGGGTGAGAGGAGGTTAAGTAATAGCCAGGCAAGTTATTAGCAGAATTTAATTAAAGAGTCAGCAGGGATAGGAAAGACATGTATGTGGGATGTGTGTGTATGCATGTATATATCTACCTATATGTATATATAATTTCTTAACTATAGCTTGCTTGGAGGAAGTGGGGGGAATGAAAGGGGGAAAAGAATAAAGTAAATAGGGTGCACAGCAGAGAACCAAAGAACAAGGAAGTAAAGAAAAAAATGGATATTCAATGAATATAATTTCTTCTATTAACATATATACTTTCTTGATCTGGTAATTTGCTGTTATATATTTTGAAAACTCCCTGATGTCCTGCTGGACACATGACAATATTTTCTTTTGTTTTGCTTTATTTTGTTTTGTATTCCTTTTCTGTTTTTTTTCTTACTGCTTTTTAAAAATTTTATATATATATATATATATTTTTTTTTTCCTGAGGCAATTGGGGTTAAGTGACTTGCCCAGGGTCACACAGCTAGGAAATGTTAAGTGTCTGAGACCACATTTGAACAGGCCCTCCTGACTTCAGGCTGGTGCTCTATCCACTGCACCATCTAGCTGCCCCTCAAATAAAATAAATTAAAAAAATTTAAAAAAGAACCAACAAAATTTCACCAAGAACATATTTTCTCTGACTAACCTCTTTTTGACTAGATTACTAGTTTAGTATACTGATCAGAAGAATTTTGTAGGAATAGGTTACTTAGATTTCAGCCAAATATTTAATGAAGTTTTTAATATTGTTATTTGGGACAAGATGCAAAGTTGTAGATTAGATTCTAGGATGGGATGGGTGGATTCCATACAGATAAAGGGCGAGGCCCAAAGAGTTGTCTGTAACAGCTCAGTGTCAACTTGGGATCCAGTTTAGTCTGATAGAATGCCTCAAGGTTTTGTTCTTGGACTTTGGCCCACTTTCATTTATGGCTTGGATGAATGTATAGATGTCAGGCTTAGCAGATTTGCATTAAGAAGCTGAGAATGTTAGATAACACATCATAGGACACTTGGAAGCCAAAAAGATCTTAAGAATATATGAAGTCTTATACTTAGTTTCAGAGAATCTGCCACAAGAATGTGGAATAAGAGGGATATTAAGCCAGGCATTCAGTTCCTGTGATAAAGATTGATCTGGGCATTTAAGGAGACTGTGATCTTAACAGGCATCTGTGGTATGAGATGGTCAAAATTGCGAATGTAATCTTGGGATGTATAGTTATCCCTTTCACATTGCGACTTTCCCTGTTGTGGTTCTGATATATTATGGGTTGACATAAGAAACTAAATGGAAATTTTGAGGAGGCTTTATGGAAGCTGTAGACATGCAAAGACATGCAGATGACACAGAAAAAGCTTAGAAACTCATAAACGCATAAAATATCTGCACAGTATTAATATCAATCCAGATTTTACAATAAGGCACTATAAATACTGCAGAAAAGAAAAAAAATTAAAAATTCAGACTTCTCATATATGAAGTGAGCCAAAAACTTTTACACAGATTTTCCAGATTGTGAGGGTACTGGACCCATAACTGTAATAATAACTGTATTAAGAGAGACCTAGTGTCCAGAGTGAGAAGTTGATAGATTGTTTCACCATCTTCTGGTCTAGTCACAGAATATCTGGAAGATTGCTGGGAAATTTGTTTTAGGAAAAGCACTGACCAACCAAAATGTTTCCAGAAAAGTGTGACCCAGATAGGGAGAGAATTAGGGACCAGGCTATAGGGATATCAGATGAAGGCATTAGAGATGTCTAATTTAAAGAAGATAAAACTCAGGTGCAGCCTTAAGTATCTGAAAAGTTTTCATGGAGAGAAGTATTTGAATTGTATGATTTGGACTTGGAGGGTAGAAAAATTGTTGGGCTTGGAGTTTGGAGAGGTAAATTCAAATCCCAGCATTGACATTTTACTAGTCAATGAAGTAAATAAAAAACACGGGTAGCAATCCTGATCTCAGACAAAGCAAAAGCAAAAAGATTTAATTAAAAGAGATAAGGAAGGAAACTACATCTTGCTAAAGGGAAGTAATATCAATACTAAATATATATGTACCATACATATGTATATATGTATACACACATATGTATGTATACATATATGTATCAAATATATATGGCATATATATTTGATGCTATAGCATCTTAAAGAAGTTAAATGAATTACAGGAAGGCAGTAAAACTATACTACTGAGGATCTCAACTTCCCTTTTTGAGAACTAAATAAATCTAGCCATAAAATAAACAAGAAAGAAGTTAAGGAGGTAAAAAGAATTTTATTATTTTTTTATTAAAGCTTTTTTATTTTCAAAACATATGCATGGATAATTTTTCAATATTGATCCTTGCAAAACCTTGTGTCCCAAATTTCCCCCTTTCCCCCTACCCACTTCCCTAGATGGCAATTAATCCAATATATGTTAAACATTAAAAATATATGTTAAATCCAATATATACATATATATACATATTTATACAATTATCTTGGTGCATGAGAAAAATCAGAATAAAAAGGAAAAAATGAGAAAGAAAACAAAATGCATACAAACAACAATAAAAAGAGTGAAAATGCTATGTTGGGATCTACAGCCAGTTCCCACAGTCCTCTCTCTGAGTGCAGATAGCTCTCTTCATCATGAGATCATTGGAACTGGCCTCCATCAAATTATTGTTAAAAAGAGCCACGTCCTTCAGAATTGATTATCACATAATCTTGTTATTGCCATATATAATGATCTCCTGGTTCTGCTCATTTCACTTAGCATCAGTTCATATAGGTCTCTCCAGGTCTCTCAGAAAGCATCCTGCTGATCATTGGTGAAAAGAATTTTAGAAAAGTTAGATGTGATAGACATCTGAACATTCACTAGCTGATTGGTCATGGGAAAGAAAGTTATTTAACTTTTTTAAACTTCAGTTTCTTCATTTGTCAAATATTCATCTTCTCTTCATAGGGTTGTTCTTTGAACAGTGTTATGTAAGCCTCAAGATGTCCCAGGGAGAATTGGTAGTATATTCCATGATGTTGTCTTTTTCTGCAATGAGTCTGGCCAAGGAGTTCATCTGAGTCTCTAATACTTCTGTGTTTGCTGATGTGACTTATTTTGCAAATGTTTTTTTTTTTTAAAAAAGAGATAGGGAAACCACATGATACACTTTATCTTATTTAATTGCTGTACAGTTGCTTCATGGCCAGAATATAGTCTGATTAATTGTGAGGGCGGGGGAAGAGGAAGGCACCCAAATAAGTTTTTTTAGGGTGTTGTCATAAATGTGATTGTGATTTCTTTCTGATTGGGTCCTACCAGAGATATCTTCCTGAAATTTCAGGCCCAGCAATCCCTCTCTTCGCTAACACTCTAACCCTCAATCCATCAGACTGTTGTGTTTAAAAAGTTGGCTTCCAATAAACACTGATTCACCACAATATATTCTGGGGGATTTGCTCAGATTTCAGCAAACTTGATTTCAGAAAAGAAAACTATTCCCCTCATCATCCCAATCTCTAACTTTCCACCCTCTGTCTGATTTTAGCTGGGGTCAAGTAGTGTCTGTAAATTCTGCTTCACATACACATTTTTCCACATACAGACCAACAACACTGGTCTGAATAGAAAATAAAATCATACATTATAAAATGCCCCCACCTACTGTGTGTCACTTCCCCAGATCTATTTATTCAAAGGCTGATAGAATTTAGAATTAGAAAGGACTTCATAACATAGACCAAAGGATGTCAGAATCAGGAGGGACCCTAAGAAATAGAACATAGAATGTCAGCCCCATAAGTGACCTTAGAATATAGAAGAGAGAGACTAGAAGAATCCTTAAGGAAAGATTGTTAGAAATGGAAGGGGTCTTGGAACATAAAATGTTACAGCTGGAAGGGACCTTAGAACACAGAATGTGGAGAACAAGGAAAGGATCTAGAACAAGAAATATGAGAGGTAGGATAGAACCTTAGAACATAGACTTTCAGAGCCCAAGGGAAACAGCATATAAATTATGGAATGTCAGAGCTTGAGGGTTCTTTGTATACAGAACATTGAATGTTAGACCTAGAAATATAGAATTAGAATGTCAGATCTGGAAAGGACATAGACTGACAGCCAGAAAAGTATTTAGAACACAGAATATCAGAGCTGGGACTTTAGAACCCCCTAAAGTCTAAAGTAATAGAGACCAGTGAAAAAACAGACATTTATTAAGCTTTCTACTATATATATATATATATATATATATGTATATGTATATGTTATTAAGCATGGTACCAAGCACATTACAAAAAAAATTTCCCATTTGTCAGAGCTTAATGGACATAGAACATAGAACATAGAAAGCAGGGTTGGGTGATAGATCTTTTAGCCCAACTCCCTATTTTACAAGAGAGAAAACAATCTTTTGCTGAGGGTCACCCATCTAAGTGAGTGAGACAGACAAGATTTGAACTACGGTCTACTGATTTCAAATCAGGACTTTTCACAGTGAGGGTGCCTGGATAAGATCAAATGCTGAGTTTAGTCTGTGAGGCTTGTGGGGGGGGGTTTACAGTGTAGAGAGATCAGTATGAATTGAAGACTGAAGGTTTTCTGGAAGAGGTGGATTGCTATGGGTCTTTGAATGATGGGAAGATATGAAGAGGTGGAAAAGAGGAAGAGGGAGCAGGGAGTGGGGGGAACCCAGGCAGGAGAAACAATCTGAACAAATGCAAGGAAGCAGTAATGAGTCTATTGCATGCTATAGTAATGTAAGTAACATAATTGATGTAATGTAAAGTAAATAATGTAAGCTTGTCTTCAACATAGTGTGTTGTAGTGGACAGCACACTGTCAGAGCTGGAAGGGGTCTTGGAACATAAAATGTCAGAACTGAAAGGGACCTTAGAACACAGAATGTGAGAACAAGGAAAAGATCTAGAACATGGAATGTGAGAGGTAGGATAGAATCTTAGAACATAGAACACCTCAGATTGAGTTAGGAGATGTGGTTTCTAGTAGGGGCAGTGCCATTGACAAAATGTATAACTTTGAGCAAGGTCTTCCTTCTCCAAGACTTAGTTTTCTTGCCTGTGAAATGGGAATAACAATAATTCCCCTACCCCCGACATCACAGTTGTTGGGAGGAAAATGCTTTGTAAATGTTCAAGATCTTCAAAAATGGGAGCTGTTTTAGAATGAATTAGTGACAATAAAAGTGACTTTATAAGTTTGTGTTATTATATACATCCTTCCAATGGTTTCCTTTCTATTTGTTTTTGACCTTCATGAATCTTAAAATAGAAATTGGAGCTGTTATTATTATAATTATTGAAAGATTCTTCTGACCTTAGGTGACATTTTTTCTTGATTTGGGGGACAGGGATGAAGCAGGGTTTTGCTTACTAATTCCTAAAACAGGAGTTTAAGGAGAAATCTACTAGGGGACCACAGCTGTCAGGCTGCTGCCCACTCCTGTCAGAATCACAAATAGTGCTCTGTGATCAAGCCATTTCTGGAGGGGAAGGAATCTTTGGAATCCTCTGGAGTCGGCAGATTTAGCATGAATCCTGGTATTTCTGGATTTTCTTTAAATGTTTTCTGACTTAGGGCAGAGCCTTTGGAATTTTGAAGGGGTTTAAGTCCCCTTTCCCTTGGATCAAAAGGGATCACTGGTGTTGTCATGGGGAGCCCAGGAGGGATAGAGCATTCTCCCCATGGCACAGTAGAAAAAGCATTGAGTTTGGAGTTAAAGCAGAAGACTCAACTGGTCCCTCAGTTTTCTTATCTACAAAATGATTAGATTGGATTGGGTGACTTTTAAAGTCACTTTTAGCTCTGAATCTGCTGGCATAAACCAGCTGTCCTGGAAAGATCTCAAAAGCTGTTATGGGATTGAAGAAGGGTAAAGCAACTGATGGGTTACTTAGATAGCTGTCATCCAGACATATAGTCCTCTGGTATATAATTTCCACAACCCACCCCTTCCCTTCCACAGATGGGACTAACTGCCTTGCTGCTTCTCCTGGGCCCTGAAACTCTCTCCTGCTTACCACCTCAGTTCAATGATACTGTATTCTTGCTTCATCTAAGGATGAAAGAAACTGCCTCTCCCCTCCCCCTTTTTTATCTTATCATGCAAATTGTGGGATAGAGATTGTCCACTGTGTAATGATGACATGAGTAGGACTTTTTATTTTTTTTGGAGGGGAAAGGTAGATGGATTATCTTTCTGGTTTGACTGTACCTAAGGGACAGACTGATCTTAGTGTGTTCTGACCACTGAGTCTCAAGGTCAAGTTCTACTGGCAATAGATATATAGGTACATAGAGAGATGGGGTGGAGAGAGGGAAAGAGAAAGAGAAAAAATAGAGATACATAGATAGAGGAAGGGATGGATGGATAGACAGGCAGCTAGAAAAACCAGAAAACAAGCTGGTCTCTGTTCTCAAGAAGGTTATATTAAATGAGGGGAAGTTAAAACAGAAAGAAAAGCTGGAAAGAAAGAGAGAGGGCGGATTTGGGAACTTTCCACTGACTAATGGGTCACTGTAAAGGTGGGGGAGCTGGGAAAATGAGGAGAAAGTGGATAGTTGGACATCACATCTAGGCTTCCTCATGATATGGTAGTTCTAGGAAAGAACTCATCATTTGAGTAAGCCTGAAAGTACCTCTTCTCCAGGGGTCAGTCAGTCAGTCAGTATGGAGGGTACAACTAGCTGGAAGGTGAGCCAGAAGTGGAGTTGGAAGATGCCCTCTTTCCTGAAACAGAATCCAAGGAGCTTATACCCTCGATTAAAGGGCTCAGAAAAAGTTACATTTGGTTAAATGAATATAGACCCCAGCTTGGCTGTCTGGCTGAGATGGGACCCTGAGGTCTCCTTATACTTGAGAGACCTTTTCCTCTGCCCTGCCCTGTTCCTTCCTCCAGGTCTGGTCTCCCCAAAAGTGGCTTTGAGGTATTCCAAGTTCTTTCCCTTTTAGGCCTTGGCTCCCAAGGTCTCTCCGGCCTTTTGAGTTTAGGGCACTTTCATGCTTTCAAGACACAGAATTACTAGTAAGGCCCTCATGTGTGGACAGCCTAGGTGCCTTTAGCCAGACTGTTCCAGACTGGCATAGAAACCTGTAGTTATGTCCTCTCCAAAGCCCTGAGGTATCTAGCATCTCTCAGATCCAAGATCTAGAGCCAGCTAGGGCCAATTAGCTCAACCATCAGAGTGTCCTTCTTTTGAATTAGATTTCAGTCCCATTAGCAGCCCTGAGTTTATATATTTGTATGAGTTGTTTCTTAATTAACTTGATGTTGAATTTCCTTTTAAGACACTGATTTCTAAATATATCTCCATACTATATTTCATACAGGGCCTCCATACTATGTCCATTCTGATGGTGGAGGACTTTTTCTATGTCATTAATATCCCATTGTAATGGGAGATTTAATTCTCATTTCTTATCTCTGAATTCTCTCTACTCCAAATGGTGTCTCAGCCTTAGACTCAGACTTTTTTGACCCATTTTTAAACCTCATTTTATAGATTAATACCCATGTTAGGCAGAGTCTCCATGGAAGATGAATGGGAGGATATGGGCAAGAATCTTATGGGATAAAATATGGAGGGATGTGATTTCCCCTTTACATGGCCATCAGCCCACAGTTGGGCAGAGTTTTCATGGAGGACAAATGGATGTGGGCAAGAATCTTATGGGATAAGGTGTGGAGGAATTGTGATTTTCCCTTTACATGGACATCAGCAAAAGGATTAACCATAAAGAATGAGATTGTGGTTATTCAAATTTCAAAATACATTTCTAGGTCAGGAAATATTTCTGAAGAGAAAGCAATTTTTCCAACATAATATGATTCCCTCCTTTTTCCTTTTTTTTCTCCCCTTTCCTCCCCTTTCCATTTCTGATTTGTGCAGTTTATTGAGTTGTAGGTAAAGAGCTGGTTTTAGAGACAGGAAGATCTGATTTCTACTCCCATCTTTGTCATATACTGTCTGGGTGATCCTGAACAAATCCCTCATCCCTTTAGTACTTCAGGAAATTTCCTAATACTATAATGCTGCAGATAAAGTACATGTTAAATTTTATATTGGTAGAAAATCTTCCTCTTGGTTACTCTTCATAATGATGACATAACAAACCCATTTAAAAAAATTAACAAGGTAGTAAAAAAAAGCATCCTGTTTTTGACCTGGTGGACTTTCATAGTTAATTTTCTTTAGCAAGATCATAATTTCATAGTGATACAATTGCTTGAAAGGTATGGACAATATAAGACACCTACTATGGTTTTTGTTCAATAATCAATCAACAAGAATTCATTCAGTGATTGCTATATGCCAGACACGGTTAGCTTGTTGTTCTGTTGTTGTGTGTTCATTGTTTTGGAAGAGAACCAATGACATTGCTAGCATACAAAGAAACTGAGATAGTACATGCCCTCAGGGAGCTTATATTTTAATAGGGGAGACAATATGAACATATATGAATATAAGCAGAGTGCACATAAATGGTATATGGCATTTTGAGAGCAAGGGCACTAGTAGTTGGGGTAGGGCTCATGTGAAAGACCTCATGTGGCCTCATGAACTTAATCTTTTTTTTTTTTTTTAACTTTTTTGTTTGTTTATTAAAGCTTTTTATTTACAGAGCATAGGAGTAATTTTTCTACATTGACCTCTGCAAAATTTTCTGTTCCAAATTTTTCCCTCCTTCCCCCCATCCCCTCCCCTAGATGGCAGGTAGTCTAATACATGTTAAATATACTAAAATATATGATAAATCCAATATATGTATACACATCTATACAGTTATCTTGCTGCACGAGAAAAATCAGATCTAGAAAGAGAAAAAAAAAACTAACCTAAGAAGGAAAACAAAATGCATGGAAATATTCACAGAAAGCATTAAAATGCTATGTTGTGGTCCACACTCAGTTTCCACAGGCCTCTCTATGGATGTAGATGGCTTTCTTCATCATTGAACAATAGGAACTGATTTGAATCATCTCATTGTTGAAGAAAGCCATGTCCATCAAAACTGATCATCGTACAGTCTTGTTGCTGTGTGTATTGAACTCCTAAAGTTCTGCTCATTTCACTCAGCATCAGTTCATGTAGGTCTCTCCAGGCCTTTCTGAAGTCATCCTGCTGGTCATTTCTTATAGAACAATAATATTCCATGACATTCATATACCATAATTTATTCAGCCATTCTCCAATTGATGGGCATCCATTAAGTTTCCAGTTTCTTGCCACTACAAAAAGGGCTGCCACAAACATTTTTGCACATGTGTGTCCCTTTCCCTCCTCTAAGATTTCTTTGGGATATAAGCCCAGTAAAAACACTGCTGGGTCAAAAGGTATGCACAGTTTGATAACTTTTTGAGCATAGTTCTAAATTGCTCTCCAGAATGGTTGGATCTGTTCACAGTTCCACCAACAATGTATCAGTGTCCTAGTTTTCCTACATCCCCTCCAACATTCATCATTATCTTTTCCTGTCATTTTAGCCAATCTGACAGGTGTGTCAGTGGTATCTCAGAGTTGTCTTAATTTGCATTTCTCTGATCAATAGTGATTTGGAGCACCTTTTCATATGGCTAGAAATAGTTTCAATTTCTTCATCTGAAAATTGTCTGCTCATATCATTTGACCATTTATCATGAACTTAATCTTGAAACAAATGAGCAATTCTAAGAACCAGAAGTGAGAAAGTTTAGCAGTCCATGGTAGGTGGTGGAGGAGGCAAAGAGTTCGTGAAACAATGAGTAGAGTAGTACAGCTGGATCCCAGAGCAAGAGAAAAGGAATTCAAATGTCAGGCTGGAAAGAGAGTCAGACAGAAACAGTGACTATACTAGGTCGGTCATTCAGCCAACTATTCAATAAGGATTTATTAGGTCCCTGCTCTGTTCCACAACTTTCTAGCACTCACTCAGTATATAAATATAAAGAATCACACGTCTGCTTGAAAGGAGGAAGATCTCTTGATCTCTTGATGTTATTAGTATAAAATGGGACCCGGTTCCCACAAGGTGGTTGCCCCTCTGGCCCAAGAACTCCTTTGCAATTAATTCTTGGGATTGTGGACTTTTAGAGCTGGGCTGGGCATATATGTGTGCCATCTGATCCAGGGCTTCCACTTGTGATCCCTTTTTACCCAAGAAATTTTTACAGGACTCTGGGTATATAGGTATATAAAGTAGGTATACAAACCAAACATTTCCTGATAATAAATCATAAATAAATTTATTTTCAAACAATTCTTTGGTATATATATATAATCTTAACATTTATTAAAAATGAAAGCAAATTTGCATATAAGTAAAATAGATGTGCTTGTTTATTTTTACATAAAGAATTAAATATTGGTGGGATATTTGATACTTTTTACTGTTGCCAAATTTTTTGTGATATCCTTCCCCCCTTCAGTTATGTAAACCCATCTAGAGCCATGATCCACAGTTTTGAAAGCTTTGGACTAGTTTACCTCCTTGATTTTGCATTAGGGGAAACTGAGACCAAGAGGCTGAGGGAAGGTCACATGGCCAACAATGACAGAGTAGAAATATTAATGGGGAGGGTGAGTGTTGAGGAAGGTGAATGCAGTTTGTATTGTGTTTCCTTTCAGACTGCATATGGTGTTCTTTTTGCATCCTCTTGAGGCAGGGAAAAGCAGGGGAGCAGCTGTCAGGCCACACAAGCACTGGGCTGTCAGTGGTACCCACAAGAGGCTTGAGACTTTTATTTGAGTTGACCAAACAGAGCCCCTGTGGGAGAGAGCCTCTGGAGCTGGTAATGGGATATGTGACCTTGGAGCTGTTGCTTCAGTTTAGAATGTGTTGGAATATGGGGGGGGGGGTCATTGGAGTCTTCCTTCAGGGGGAGAGAACTGGCTTCTGGGTTTTTTTTTGTTTTTGTTTTTGTTTTTTTTTTGCTTTTTGCTGAGGCAACTGGGGTTAAGTGACTTGCCCAGGGTCACACAGCTAGAAAGTGTCTGAGACCAGATTTGAACTCAGGTCCTCCTGACTTCAGGGCTGGTGCTCCAACCACTGCGCCACCTAGCTGCCCCATGGGTTTTGTTTTTTTTTTAGAAAATCAGAGAATCAAAGACTTAGACCTGAGTAGGAACTCAGAAATCATCTCTTCCATGATTCCTCATTTTAGAGATAAGGGCACTAGAGCCCAGAGAAGTTAAGCAGTATACATCAAGTTACAGAGTGACCAAACTAGGATTTGAACCTAGGCCTTTTGATTAGCTACTGTAAGCCCTTGATTGCTGGAACCTTAATGAAATCATATACCTTCACTGAGACAAAGAAGCCAACAGAAGGAGGGCATTTTGAGATCTGAGAAGATGAAATGCTAGGGAAGGACCTTTTTTTAAAAAAAATTTATTGAATTTGTGATTTTATTAATGTAGAGGAGTCCCAAGTGAGAAATTTCCTCTACAATTCAGATTGGCATCTTCTCTTTTTTTAATTTTATTTTTTTGGCTATGTTGCACATTCATTTTTCTTTACATATTTCCACATGAGTCATGTTGGGAGAGAAAAACCAGAACAAAAAAGAAAGAAAAAAAAACATAAGAAAAAATAAGGTGCAAATAGTATGCTCTGATCCACATCCAGTCTTCATTGTTCTCTCTCTGAATATGGAACACATTTTCCATCCCTAGTCTATTGGAATTATCTTGGATTACTGTATTGCAGAGAAAAGCTAAATCTATAATTGTTGATCATCATACAATCTTTTTTTTAAAAATTTTAATTTAATTTGGTTTTTTTTAGCTTGCTTAAGTTTTTTTTAAATTAAAGCTTTTTATCTTAAAAACATGCATGGACAATTTTTCAACACTGACCCTTGCAAAACCTTGTGTTCCAAATTCCACCCCCCTTCTCCTATCCCCTCCCTTAGATGGTAAGTAATCCAATATATGTTAAACATGTGCAATTCTCCCATATATATTTCCACAATTATCATGCTGCACAAGAAAAATCAGATCAAAAAGGAAAAAAATGAGAAAGAAAACAAAATGCAAGCAAACAACAATAAAAAGAATGAAAATACTATGTTGTGGTCCACACTCAGTTGCCACAGTCCTCTCTCTGGGTACAGATGGCTCTCTGGCTCATAAGATCATTGACCTGAATCATCTCATTGTTGAGAAGAAACTCGTCCCTCAGAATTAATCATTGTGTAATCTTGCTGTTACTATGTATGGTATTATCCTGGTTCTACTTACTTCATTTAGCATCAGTTCATGTAAAGTCTTTCCAGGCTTTTCTGAGATCAGCCTGCTCATCACTTCTTATAGAATATTTCATTACATTCATATACCATAAGTTATTCAGCCTTACCCAATCAATGGGCATTGATTTCCAGCTCCTTAGATTGGCACTTTCTTTACAATTTATAGTTTCAGAGAATTGCCTAGACCAGGGTTTCTTAAACTTTTCCTGTTCCTGACCCCTTTTCATCTGAGAAATTTTTACACAACTCCCTGTATAGAGGTATATAAAAAAGGTATACAAATCATACATTTGCTAATAAGAAATCATAATTTTGTGACCCCCTACATTCAGTTACGAGACCCCATATGGGGTCACAAGCCACAGTTTGGAAGCTTTGGCCTAGAACATTGAGAGGTTTAATACTGTTTAGAGTCACATACTCAGTATGTGTCAGAGAAAGGTCTCAGCCCAATTCTTCTTGATTCCATTGTAGATTGACAAGCCATTATTCCATTCCACTTCTCATGAAGTATCAATAGTAGTAAAAATAGGATGTTTAATAAACCTTTCAATAATTCAGTTCAGCAGAGTCTTTCTGGAGCCATTAAAAATGTCTAATCCTATCTTGAGGAGACAGAGGAGGAATAGACCTAGTCTCTGTCCTTGGGGAGTTCAAGAAAAGAAGACCTGGGCCTGCTCTCAGGGAGCTTCCAGTTCCACCAAAATGTCTACAGAAATTAGAGCAGAGACCATTTGATGATGCTGGGCTAATGTCAAGAAGAGACACAGTAAGTATAGAAGGGCTGCTGATCCTTGTGGGAGGGGATGTGGTTATGGTCCATGAAGGCTTTTGGGGATAAGTAATCTGTGGATCTAGACCCAGAATTGAAAGAATTTTTATGAGGGAGGAGGAATGGAGCCTACATGTTAAAAAAACATTATCCAACACTTTTGGAAATTCAATTCCCAGAACCTATGTCTTCCTTCACCTTCCTGAAAGAAAAATGATCAAATCTGTTCCTTCTGAATCTGGTAGAAGAGAGGAGTATTAGACCTTTAATTAGGAGGCCCTGACGATTTCTAAGTAGGCCTGAACTGCTGGACTTCTCCAGCTGAATAACTACCTGTGAAAGTATAAATCCTGTCAGGAGAGTTGTCAAGGAGTAGAATATTGGAATATCACCATCCTCCCCATTCATCTATTCTCCTTGGCAATCCTAAGAAGTTACAAAGGAAAAATGGGAGGGAAAGTAATTGTAGCCCAGAAGATGACAGGTTATTGTTTCCATAATGCGTTGTTAGTCTTCTGACAACAGTAATAATTCCCATTATGCTTTTCTCATAATAGTCCAGTGAGGTAGAAGATACAAATATTAATATGCACTTTACATTGTATAATGAGGAAACTGAGACATAGGGAGAAGGGACTTGAATAAAGTTTCATATTAACTCAATAATTGGTTGTTTTGATTTTAACAACATCAACACCACCAGTTCTCTCAATGGAAGTTGGGAAATTCTGTTTCAGATTTCAAAATACAGACTAGAGGGGAGTATCTAGTGGAAAGATCTCTAGAATCAACTCCCCATTGGAAGGAAAACTTCTTGAGGGCAGAATGGGGACCAGTTTTAGTTTTGTCTTTGCGTCCCCAGCATCTAGCACAGTGTCTTGAATGTAGTATTGCCAGAATAGGGAAGGAACTTAAAACTTGGAACTCAGAATTAGTGAATTAGTTCTAGAACCTTAGAGCATTGAACATAGAATGTCAAAGTTGGGAAGGAACTTAGAACATAAAAACTCAGAATTAAGAAGGACATTAGAGAACATTTGGTCCAACACTCAAATTTTTTTCAGAGCAAGAAACTGTCCCAGAGAGAAGTGACTTATCTAAAGTCCTACAGTTGGTCAGTGGTCTGAGACTAAGTCTCTGTATTCCTAGACCAGGGTCCTTTCCATTACACTCAGAGAAGTGTGTGTGTGTGTGTGTGTGTGTGTGTACTCTTAAATAAAGTACACCATTTATCACATGCATGGACAAGCAGCATGAAAAGTTTTTTCAAACTGAATGTTGGAGATAAATTTAACTGTGCAAAGATGGTCTTGAGGAGAGTCCATGAACCTCAGGACATAGGAGAGAGACAGAAACCCCAGGACAGGAGAAGCCATTGCTAGGTATCGTAACTATGACATAGTAGGTCATGCTTAAAAGATGTTTTTAAATTGACCATTGATTTATTAAAGATTGGTCCTGGAGAGGAAGTAGGATAAAGAGGAGCTTACTTAGGATATAGTCTCAGAAGGGAGGAAATTGGAAAAAATGCTGCTTGGGAGCCTCCTAAGAGAACTAGTTTTTCTTAACTAACTATATACTAAACTCAGTTGTTTATACATGAAAAAATAAGTACAAACACTGCAGAATCACCTAAATTTTAACACCTTGAGTCAAAGTCCTTTTCGCCCCACCCTAGTTATCACTCTACTCTTGATGAAATCCTTATTTCAGTAACGCTTCCAGGAGAGCTTCTAGGGCAAAGCTTTTGCCACCATCCTCTGGACTTTCCCTTTATGGAGAGCAGCTGAAATGGATCTGGGAGTGTTCAAGGGCAGATCTCAGAACAGAAGAGAGCAGAGGCCGAGGCTGAAACAAGCCAAGTTTTCCCTGGCGCAGCCAGGCTAGGTTTACGTGAAGGATTAACTGACGCTCAACAGAAGCCACATTTGTTCGCCCCCAGTTTATGGTTGGGCTGTTTTGTTGGCGGTAATAAATGATGGAGTGATTGAATACAGACCTGGTGGCAGAGCGACTTTCTGGGCTTCTCAGATAGCCCTGGGGTCATCCAGAGGTGACCCAGCTTCCACTACCTAGGACAGGCTGACATATAGAATTTCTCCTGGAATTCTGTCTATCCTATAGTCAGGCTTGAGGGAGTTAATCATCTAGGAAGACCTGAGGTATGGGGAACTGACAGGAACCCTTCCTGACTCTTTATGTTTTAATCCTTAGAAAAAAGAATTGGAACAACTTTTAGAACTAGAATGTCAGAGTTAGGAAAGACATAGGAACATGGAATGTTAGATTTAGGAAAGATGTGCAATTTACAAGTTTGGAACTGGGAGAGACCTTAGAAAGTTGAACATCAGAGCTGGGCAGGATTGTAGAACATAGAAGGAGAGATCAGGAGAGACCTTAGAGCATAGAATATCAGAGCTAGGAAAGACCTTAGAATATAGAACATCAGAATTGGGCAGGATCGTAGAACATAGAAGGTCAGATCAGGAGAAACCTTAGAACATAGAATATCAAAGCTAGGAAAGACCTTAAAATATAGAACATCAGAACTGGGCAGGTGCTTAGAACATAGAATGTCAGAGCTAGGAAAGACCTAGAAATATGGAATGTTAGATTTAAGGGGCAGCTAGGTGGTGCAGTGGATAGAGCACCAGCCCTGAATTCAGGAGGACCTGAGTTCAAATCTGCTCTCAGACACTTAACACTTCCTAGCTGTGTGACCCTGGGCAAGTCACTTAACCCCGATTACCTCAGGGGGAAAAAGAATGTTAGATTTAGGAAAGCCGTGCAATTTACAAATTTGAAACTGGGTGAGACCTCAGAAAGTAAAACAGAGCTGGGCAGGATCTTAGAACATAGAATGTCAGACCTGACATAGAAAGTTGGACCTGGAGAGACCTTAGAACATAGGACATCAGAGTTGGGCAAGACCTTATGATGGTTACAGCTGACAAGTTTTACAAAGTGCCTTACACCTGCTATCTGATTTGATCATAAAATGTTAGAACTGGAAGGGATGTTTGGATGATCTAACACTTTCACTTTAAAGGGAGATTAAAGTCGGGAAATGAATTGTGGATTCACATAGCCAATTAGTGGCGGAGCTAAGACAAGACCCACATCTATTGACTGTGGTATACTAGTTTGGCATAGATCATCAATTTCTCCATGACACACAACATCTCTCTGCCATTTTTTTAAAGCAGAATCTGGACTCTGACTGAGGGACTCAAAGGAACACCATAAAAGGACTAGTGAAAAGAAATGGGGTTGTTTAGTTTGGATTAGAGAAGACTTGGACAGGGTCAGGCATATGAGAGAGATTTTCAAGTATTTATCTGAAGGACTCAAAAGGAAGAGAATCCTGGACTAACATTAGAACTGAAATAGATTTTAAAAATCATCTAGAAGGACAGCTAGGTAGTTTGACAGACTAAGATTTGAATTCAGGTCCCCTGAAATTTAATTTGACATTCTTTGCACTGCACTATGTGAGTTTCCAGGAAATGGTCATGTATGAAATTAATGGCAGTGCCAGGACTCAAATCCCAGTCCTGTGTTCTTTCCATTAAGCATTGCACCATTCAGCATGCATTTATTGAGTGACTGTCCATGCAAAGTGATGTCCTAGACACTGAATATTCTAATCGTCCTCTTGTTAATTGAGCTGATTGCCTTTAATTTCTGCAGCTATTTTTTTTGCAAGTAATCATGATTCCTAAGTTCACAGATTTTGCCATAAAGGTAGGTCTTGCCTTATAGAAATTGTTTAGGAACAGTGATAAGATATTAGATTGACATAGGAAAGAGGCTAGTTCCAATCCCATTTTGGACATTTATTAACTGAGTGACCGTTGTGGTCATTGCAGTCACATCCAACTCTTCATGACCCCATTTGGAGTTTTTTTTGGCAAAGATATTGACTAGAGTGATTCATTATTGCATTTTCCATTTTTACCAGCGAGGAACTGAAGCAAATAGGGATTAAGTGACTTACTCAGAATCACACAATTAATAAGTGTCTGAGACTGGATTTGAACTCAGATTTTCTCAACTTCAGGTGCAGAATTCTATCCACTGCTCCACCTAGTTGCCCTGCATGGCCATAGATGAATAGAAATTTAAGTTCTCTGTTCTTCAATTTCTCAGTCTGTAAGGTATCTTACAGGTATCTGTAACATCTCAATTTCTCAAAGAATTCATGTTAGGCTAAAAAGAGATAGACTATATCAACTTAGATGTTGGTAAAGATTATTAAGAGTCAGAGTCTGGACTCTGTCACAGATTGCTGTGGGTTTGGGGATAAGACTTTCCCACTCAGGATCTCAATTCATTGTTTTGTTGAATGAAGAGGTTCACAGGAAGACTACTGCAGGATTTTGAGCTAAATGAGACGGACCCATCCCCCCCTACCTCCATCCTCATTGCTTCATTTTACAGAAGAGTCCCTGAAGTCAGTTAGCAAGCATTTATTCAGTGCTTTCTTTACACCAGACATGATGCTAAGAACTGGAGATATAGAAAAGGGGGAAAATATTGTTTACATGAGCCCTCAAGGCAATCATTTTCCAAAAGGGAAGGGGAAGAGAGGAAACAACCACATGCATAGAAAATATAGAGAGTGTAAATATAGAGGGTAAAAGAGAGCAGTGGGCAGAGGTGGGCAGGGCAGCCATGGTAGGGATGGGGAGCTGGCCCTGGGCAGAGATATGAAGATAAAGAGATGGAGATTGAGGAACACCAGAAGGTGCTGCAGTATTGCTGGCTTGTGGAGAAGACTACAGTGTCAGAAACCTGGAACGGGCTTTTGAAGCCAAATGGAGGATTCTATATTCTAATCCTCCTAAAGGTTAAGAGTTTCCTGAGTTGGAAGGATGATGTAAAGAAGGCAGACTGTGGGGAAGGGACTGAGCCAAAGTCACAAGGGTAATTTCAGAGTTGAGATTTGAACCCATGGCCTCCTAATCTTCTTGCAGGGGTTTCTGAGGTTCCAAAGCCAAGAGGGGCTCCCCTGGTGGTCCCAACAATCACTGTCACTCCTTGACAACTGTGATGGCCTGGCCTGCTGGGGAGGAGGGTACAATAAAGGGGAGGGTGAATTAAAGCAGGGTACAGGGATTTAAAAAAATTCCTTGGCTCCTTCTCAGCCCTCCTCCTCTTTGCCTCCCCCCTCTCTCCACACCCCCCCTTGCCCCCCAGCTCGAGTCATTACTCTAAAGTTCAGGGCATATGACTGAATACTTGAAGGTATTTGCGGATTACCCAGAACTATTTCAATGAAAGTGGTAATTATCAAAATGACACAGCTTGGAGCCAGCATTCCCTCCACAGAATGAGGGCAGCAGACAGACCCAGGCCACAAAGAACAGAAACTTCTGAACACTGGAGAAAAAATTCATAATGAAGGGTTCACTTTGGAGAGCTGGAGAGAGAGTGAGTGGGAAGGGGGAATAAACTCCTTATGCAAACATTGTTATTAAAAGAAAAATATCTCCCCATGACATTGGAAAACCGTGTTCAGGGCTAGCTTTCTCCCCCGGCCCCCTTCCACACTGCCCCTAGTACAGTTAATTCAAACCACGAAATGTATCCTATGATAATTTCAGCATTCGGGGCAGGCTGTGGGCTTCTCCCCAGGGCCTGGATTTTGTTACCCCTTTTCCTTGGGAATTCTTCCACAAAATCATAGAATCTTGGAGCTGGAAGAGCCCTCAGAGGCCATCTTTTCCAACCTGTCCTTCAATTGGAATCTCCACAACAAGTAGATATTCAGACTTCTCTCAAAGACCCTCAGGGACAGAGAACTCATTCCCTCTGAGAGTGGGCTCTGTCCCTTCCACCTTGGAAAGAGTCAAAACTGATTCTGACATTTGGAGCTGTAGTGGCTGGAAGCAGGGCAATGACATGATAATAGGCAAGTTGGAAGAGAGTCGGTGATTGGCTTGATCAAATACATGTTGGTTTGAGCTGCCCATGGAACATTCAGGAGAGATGTCCTATAGGCAACTGGAGATAGGTCAAGGCTAGGGAGATAAATTTAAGAGTCATTTGTGTGGAAGTAAGAGTTGAGCCCTTGGAGTAGATAGAATTAAGGGAAAGAAAATTGAAAGAAAAGGGAACAATGCTATCTTTAATTCAGAGACAGTTTTTTTTTTTTTTGGAAGATCTGTGTGATGTTCAGTGTCTTTAAAAAAAAAAAGAAAATCCACCATCATGCTTTATTCTATTGCTATTACTATTTTCATTTTCCAGAGAAGGAAACTGAGGCTTAGAGAGGAGAAACAATGTTAGAGATCCCAGAGGGGAAAGGAAACAGATTCAACAAATTTGTCTTAAGACAATGTATTCAGTGTTTTGGATACAAAGATAAAAATGAAACAATTTCAGTATTCAAGAAGCTCCATTCATTCATTTATTAAATAAGTAAGTGTTACTGCCAAGTTAAGGATAAAAAGAGAGCAAAAGACAGCTTTCTATCAAGGAACTCCTAATCTGGTGGAGGAGACAATATGAAAAGATTATTGTGCAAACAAAATATATGCGGAATGATTTGTACATAATAACAGAGGGAAGGCACTAGAATTCATGGAGATTGGGAAAGGCTTCTTGGGGATGATTAGGTTTTATTTGGGACTTGAAGAAAGCCAATCAAAACAAGAAAAAGAGATGAGGAGGGAGAGAATTCCAGGCAAAGGGGGACATACCCAAGACAGTGCCAGGAATTGGGAGATTAGTGTTTTGGAGAAGGCTCACTTATGTCATTGGATTGCAATACTGGGGTGGAGTGGGGAATAAGATGTAAGAAAGCTGGAAAACTACAATGAGCCAGGTTATGAATGGTTTTAAATGCCAAACAGATGACTTGATATTTGATCCTGGCAGTGATAGGGTATCACTAGAGATTGGTGAATTGGGGTAATGGGGTGAAATGGTGGGATTTACACTTTAGGAAGATTGATCTGACAGTTGAGTGGTGGATGTACTGGAAGGGAAGCAGGCTTGAAGCAAGGAGAATGACCAATAGGCTATTGCAGTAGTCAAGGTACAAGAGTCTGCCCCAGGGGGCTGGCAGTGTCAGAGAAGAATATACAAGAGTATACAGAGAAGTTACAGAGGCAAAACCAACAAGCCATTCTATAAGAAGGTAGATTTGACACACTATCAGCTAAGTTTAAGAAAAGAAAGAAAATGATAGGACAAAGTAGAGAGGCAGATAAAGGTGTTCTAGAGGCAGTAAAGTGAACTTCTCTCTCTCTCTCTCTCTCTCTCTCTCTCTCTCTCTCTCTCTCTGTGTGTGTGTGTGTGTGTGTGTGTGTGTGTGTGTGTATGTAAATCAGGGAAGGTGAAACTGAGCCTTGATGGAATATAAGAACTCTGAAAGATCACTAGGAGAAAGGAAGTGCGTTCCAGTTATGATGGGGTGATTAGGTAGATGCAGGGAGGTTGGAAATGGCATGTTTCAGCCATTAGTCCTTTTCTGCTAAAACTGAGCCTTCACAAGGTGAAGGGGAGGAAAGTGAAATAAAGTTCAAAATGAGACCGAAGGCAGATTGTGGTGATTCCTAAATGCCAGGCAGTGGCACATGGTCATCACAATAGTTTCCTCTAGGATCAAATGTAAACTCCTTGGTAGTTAAAATCTTTTATGAACTGACTGCAGTTAGGTGGAGCAAAGGATAGAGTTGCCAGACCTAGAATGGGGAAGACTTATCAGAGGTTTACTAGCTGTGTGACTCTGGACAGGCCACTTAATCCTGCTTGCCTCGGTTTCCTCATCTGCAAAATGGTTTGAAGAAGGGAATGCCAAACCCTTCCAGTATCTTTGTCAAGAAAACCCCAAGTGGAGAAATGAAGTGTTGGACATGACAGAAAAATGACCAAATCTTCCAACCTTTAACCATTCTGATACATTAATTCCCTTCCCTCACTCTCTGGTTCAGCTCTTCCTAAGGCATGATCCTCCATCTCCCATCTCTACACCTTTGCACTGGTAGCCCTCCTCAGTGCCTGCTGTGCTCTGACTCCTCACTGCACCCTCTCCCTTCTCTTAATGCTCAGCTCAAGAACCACCTCCTCCATGAAGTCCCTCCTCACTCCTTCAATTAGCTTCTACCTTTCAAATCTTTTCAATTAGGTCTTTTACACTTACCTAATCAATCCATGGAATTGAAGGGAAGCCTGAAGTCCCCCGAGTTTTTGTTTTTGAATAGAATCAGACCCCGAAAGGTACCAGGTTAGATCCAAGCTCCAGTTCTCCCTGACACCTTAGAAGGTTAGTTATAGTAGAGTATCTCTTCCAAACACCACTTGTGCTGACTCTATACTCAATATATGGTTGAAATATACATAAATGGATCATTGGATCCATGCTCTGGAGCTGAGTCATTTACTCTGACCCTCTCATTTTATAGATGAGGATGTGGAAGTACAGGGAAGATAGGTGATTCAAGATTGCCACTGGACAGAGGAATTGAGGCAGGTGACTTTGCACAGGACTCTCTCATTCAAATCCAATTCACTTGCATATCACACATCACCTCCGTGACATCATGATCATCTTCAAAAATGAAGGATAAACAACAACAACCAAGGAGTAAGTACCAGATACAGGATGTGATTCTGGGTCCTCTGTGTTCAGAGCTCCTTCCATGGTACTTAGTTGGTTATGTCTCCTCCATTAATCTGTGACTTCTTGAGAAAAGGCACCCCCCCTTTCTTTGTATCTGCAGTACTTAGCACAGTGTCTGACACATAGTAGGAGCTTAATAAATACTTTTAACAAGACTTAGCTTGTCAGTTAATTGATTAATTGAACAGAAATGTATAGAGGACCTAGAGTTTTCATGAGAATACAAAGTAGTTTTAGAAGTGAAGCTGTGGAGTTGGGAGTTGGGAATAGGAAGGCAGAGACTGTGGTCAGAAAGGGGAATAGCAGGGTGATGCTAGGGGTAATATTGACCTCCCTTGTGGATGTGAAAGGCAGAGTAGAGATGGAGGCTGTGACAGCTGAAGAGGTCGATGAAATGTGTGACATGAGAAAGATTCTTATTCCACTAGGGAGCAGGACAGGGCCAAGGATGGTCCCTCAAAAGTGAGGTGAGGATCTGCCCAGAGTAACCATCAGGTCCGGGTTGGCCTCGGGGAAAATGAACAAACACTTATTAAAAGCTTCCTGTGTGCTGGGGGAGATACTAGGTGACCACAGGTAGTGCCTGGCAAGGACAGTGGCTACTGAGCCACCCCCTGTGGCACCTGCCAGAGCTGGGGCTTGGGTCCAGCTTGCTTCCCTCAGGCTCTCAGCTTGCTCAATTTGGCAGGTTAGCAAGTATTTATTGAGGGCTTGGATGCAATTATTTCTTAAGTATAGTCTGTCAGCCCTAGCACCTTAAAGAAGCTTATTAAAGGCTTCTTTTTAATTCTATATTTATTCATTCTAAATTGGAATGAAGAGGAACCCTGTTTTAACACACTCCCCATATTAGATTCAGAGTATCACACCTGGAAGGAGGCTTAAAGACCTTCCAGCCCAAGTATTTCATTTTATAGAAAAAAAAATGAGGCACAGAGAGGGAAAGGAACATTTCCAAAGTCACACAGCCACCGAGAGAATTCATCAGACTAGGAAATCCAGACTCCTGGTTTAACATCTTTTTCTTGCACCACAAACAGGAACTATTGTTGAGTTTTTGTTGTTTTTTTCTTTTGCTTCCCCTACATTTAACACAATGCCTGGCACATGGGAAAAGTTTATTAAATGTTTATTGACTGACTGATAAATGAGATAATACATGTAAAACATTTTTGAAAACTTTAAAGCACCATATAAATGTTAACTCTTCTTGTTGTGTGTTCACCCTCTATCTATTCAAATAGATTCAAGCTGTTATATGTCAGAGAAGGGGGAAAGAGAATGCTATAGTGTAATGATGCAGGGCTTCCTAAGGAAAGAAACCCAGCTTTGAATCTTAGCTTTTTCACTAGATTAATAAGATTTAGACTTGGAAGGGATCTTAGAGACCGTTGAGTCCCAAACTCTCATTTTACAAATAGGGAAACTGAGGAAGAGAGATGAGATTAAGTGACTTGCTTAGGGTTACATAGCACATAAATATTGGAGGAAGGATTTAAACTCGACTGTTCTTGACTTCGAAACAAGCATGCATTCATTATTACACCAGAGATGACAAGCAAATGGCAGTCTACAATACTCCCCAAGTACATTAAGAGATAATTGGGAAATACCTGAACAAAATAAATAAAAATACAATAAAACATAGAAAATAATGCTCCCAAGTACATTAAAGGATAATTGGGAAATACCAAGCAAAATAAATAAAAATACAACAAAACATAAAACATGCATTTTAAAACTAAGCCAATATGCCTCCTCTAGGATACTCTTAAGTTTTATGTTCAAAAGTCCCTTAAAGCATTAATATTGTATGCTATTTCTTATCTTCTCAGGGCCCTCTCGTTTCTGTTATTGTGTGAGTTCCTGAGTCTCTGCAGTTACACTGGAGTATCAGAGGAAACAGCCATGCAGGTTTGCAGTCACTTTCACCTCAACTTTGATCAGATTTTGGGGTAGTGTGTGTATGGATGTGTGAGTGTGTAGATGAGAATGTGTAAGTATATGTGTGTAAATGTATATGTGTAAAAGTGTAGGTAAACATGAGTGAGAGTATATTTGAGTGTATGTGAGTGTGAGTATATATGTGAATATATGTGTGAATGTGCATGAGTGTATCTTAATGTTTATATGTATACATATATGTGAATATGTAGATGTATGTGAATGTGTCTATGTGTATATATAAATGGGTATATTCATGAATGTGTACATGTATGTGAGTGTGTGAATATGGATATGTATGTGAATGTAGAGTGTGTGTAAGTATATGGCTGTGAATGTGCATGAGTGTGTCTTAATGTATATGTGTGGGAATGTATGGATATCTGTATGTGAAGGTATAAGTATATGAGAGTGAATGTGTTTGTGAGTGTGAGTTTCTGAGAGTATGTATATATGAGTATGTGAATGTGTATAAATATATATGTAAGTGGGTATATTCATGAATGTATGTGGGTGTGTGAGTGTGAGTGTGTGAAAATGTATATTTAAGTGGGGCTATTCATGAATGTGTATATGTGTGAGTATGTATGTGAGTGTGCATATGTGAATATGTGAGTATAGAATGCAACAATATGAGTGTGAATATATATGAGTGTATCAAGATATGTATGTGTGTATATATGTGTGTATGTGAGTGTGTGTATATGTGTATATAAGTGGGTGTATTCCTGAATGCATGTATATGTATGTAAATGTGTGTTTATACATGAATATATAAGTGGATGTGCAAATGAGTGTGTGAGAATGTGAATGTATATGTGTGAGTGTGAGGATATGTGAGTGGGTGTGAGTGTGGAGTTGGGAGATGACAGGACAACAGGCTTCTGATTCTGTACCCCTGCAGGGATGAAGGGTCTGGGCTTGGGGACTAGGGAGATCAGGACATGCTGTGTCCCCGCTTCTGGAGAGCTCTCCAATGACCAGCTGTTGCTCAGCGCTCGCCCGGAAATGCCTCATCCCGCCAACCCTACCCTGTCTCCTCATTAAATGTGGGAAATGATGAAGTTGAGAAACTGTAAATGATTTTTTCTGTTTATTGGCTCCGTGCCCCTACAGTAAGTCTCTTACAGTAGGAGCTGGCATTTCTATTGGGCTCTAGAAGTTTACAGAGGAACTCTCCCTGCAAAAGACCCTGTGAGATGAGCGGTCCACTCCTATATCACAGATGGGGAAACTGACCCTCAGAAAGGTGAAGCTTCTAAGTGTTACGTCCAGGAGTCAAAGCCAGACTGACCTATGCCAGTTTTTGCTCCTAAAGACTATGAAGTCCAAATCCCTTCATTTTATAGGAGGTAGAAAGTTGAAGTTCTCTGCTTCTTTCTCTTGCCCTAGGGGTGGGGAAGGGCCTGTTGCTTCAATGAGTCAGAACTTTCCAAGTTGAGACAGTCAGCTAGAGATCAACCCAGCCAAATGGGACAG
Organism: Myrmecobius fasciatus; assembly: GCA_023553655.1. Classification (NCBI taxonomy): domain Eukaryota; kingdom Metazoa; phylum Chordata; class Mammalia; order Dasyuromorphia; family Myrmecobiidae; genus Myrmecobius; species Myrmecobius fasciatus. The sequence continues at coordinate 850,732 of JAJPUD010000069.1, forward strand.
GCAGGTTTTCACCAAAAAAAGACCAGAAAAGGTCGCTTTTTTTCCCCCCGAATTTAAAATCAGTCAATCTGATCTCAGTTTCTGACAAGATTCTAGACCATATTATTAAAGGGTAGCTTGTAAGCATTTAGAAAGGAACACAACGATTATTAAGAATTTTATCTACCAGAATAACCTCATTTCCTTTTTTAACAAAATTCTTAGATTGATAGATAAAGGAAATGCTGGAGACATCATATAACTGGCATTTCATTTAAGCATTTGACAATTTCTCCTCTTTGTTGATTAGATGATAGTACAATGAGGTTGATTCCAAGCTGGAGGAGTAAGTTAATGGACACCAAATCAACTTGGATGAAAGTGCCTAGTGGTATACCAAAGTAACTGTTCTTAGTCCCTGTGTATGTTACCATTTTAAAAAATCAATGACTTGGATGAAGGGTCGATCTATCAGGATCTGGGGGACTCAAGAACCAGTTCTTTATATTTCTTCTCTGTTTTGTACTGTAGTGGGAAGACTTGAGCTTGAGAATCAGGAGCTCGGTTTTAAGTCCTGCCACTAATTTGCTAGGTAACTCTGAGTAATGTTAATTCTCTTTTCTCAACAACAATTCAACAAATATTTATTAAGAGCCTACTATTTGCCAAGTGCTGTGCTAAGTGATGAAGGTAGAAAGACAAATGCAAAAGAGGCTGCACCCTTAAGGAACTTGCTGTCTGTCAAGGGGATTGACATTCATACATACACATAAAGGAGAAGGCTCTATCAGTCTCAGTTTTCTCATCTGCCAAATGAGGATAAGGATGCTGGATTTCCTCCTAAGGCTGATGTAAGGATCTAAGCACATCATGATGCAAAAGGGTTTCTGAAACCATAAAGGCATGGGGGAGATACCTGACTGATTGTTTTGGATGTTCTTTCAACTGACCTTGTCTTTCTGATTAACTGCCCGCTTGCCTTGGGGTCTTGGCTTGAGTGCTGTGGTCCATGTATTCCTGCCAGGGTAGAATGGAAAGCTCTGTTTCAGCCTGTTTTCCTTGTCTGCCAGTCTCGGCCTTTATCCCGTGGCTGGATCCTGGGTCTGTTTTCTCATACCTGACCCCAAGTTCACCGGAAACCTTGCACAAGGTCCCTGTTTCAGCTCCTCCCAAGGTAGGGCCAAAGAGGGAGGCAGAGGGAGTTCAACATCCCTTAGGCAAAGGAATCATCAGAAGCCTCCACTTGTTTCTCCTCAGAACAAGGCCCTAGGACTGAGCTGATTCCATCAGCTGAATGCCAGGGAGCTCTGATGCCCAATTTCCTGCCAGCTGCCCTCCCTGTAGAGACACAGAAGCACCTGGGCTGTAATAATGCAAGTGGAAGGAGCCTAAGGCTGGGAACCAGGAAACCTGGATTCTAGTCCAGGTCTTATCCCTGACTTGCTGAGTGATGGAGGAAAGATTTCCTCCTCCTCCCCACTCTGTTTCTCTTTGTCTCTCTGTTTCTGTCTCTTTGTCTCTTTCTGTCTCTCTTTCTCTCTGTGTCTCTGTCTCTTTGTCACTCTCTGTATGTCTCTGTCTATTTTTGTCTCTGTTTCTGTCTGCCTCTTTTAGTTGGGACAAAGAAAGTATCTTGCAAACCTTAAGTTCAATAGGACAATGGGTACTATGGACAAAGCTGCCCACTTCCCAGATCTTTTCTAAGGCCTAAGAGTTAGAGTTTATAAAGCGCTGGGTGAACAGGAGCTATTCATCATCAGGGGCTGGAATCATTTGTTAGTGAGGAGTGGAAAGAATACAGGCTCTGCAATCAGAAGGTCTGGGTTCCAATTCTATTCCCTGATGCTTACTATTCATGTAACCTTTGGTAACCTCTGCTCTCCTCCAGTCCCTCTAGGTCTCAGTTTCTTTATTTGTAAATTGAAGAGGTTGGACCAGATGGCCCCTGAAATCCATTCCAACTTCTGGCTTGTAATCCTATGATAATAGCCAGTCAATCAAAAATATTTATTAAATACCTAGTAGCAGCTAAGTGGTGCAGTGAATAGAGTATTAAGTCTGGAATTGGGAAGATCTGAGTTCAAATCCAGCCTCAGACATTTGTCTGTGACCCTGGGCAAATCACTTAACCCTATTTGGCTCAGTTTCCTCAATTGAAAAATGAGCCGGGGAAGGAAATGGCAAAACACTTCAGTATCTTTGCCAAGAAAATCTCAAGCAGGGTCGTGAAGAGTTGGACATCACTGAAATGACTGAACAGTGATGACAATAACAAATGTGGCAAGCATTGTGATAAGCATTGGGGATACAAAAAAAGTTCCTGACCTCAAGAAGCTCACAATCTAATGGAGGAGACAACAAGCAAACAAATATGTACAAAAAAGTTATTTATAGGATAAACAGGAAATAATTCAGAGAGCGAAGGCACTAGAATTAAAATGGGGTTGGGGAAGGCTTCCTATAGAAAGTGAGATTTTAGTTGAAACTTAAAGGAAGCTAGGAAGGTTAGTAAGCAGATTGGAAGAAGGAGAGCAGTCTAGGCATGGTGGACAGCCAGAGCTGAATACAATGATTCAAAACAACTCAAAAAGGCTCATGATGAAAAGTGCTATCCACATCCAGAAAAAGAACTATGGAGTCTGAATGCACATCAAAGCATACCATTTTCACCATTTTTTTATTTCTTGTGGTTTTTCCTTTTTGTTCTGACTTTTCTTTCACAATATGACTAATGTGGAAATATGTTGAAAATGATTATACATATATGACCTATAACAGATTGCTTGCTGACTTAGGAAAGATAAAGGAGGGGGAGAGAAAAAAATTGGGAGATCAAAATCTTATAAAAGTAAATGTTGAAAATTATCTTTGCATGTAATTGGAAAAATAAATTGGGAATTAATTGAATTAAATTGACTTAAATTAATCTAAATTAAATTAATTAAAAATTAAGTATGTATGTGTGGGAAGAAAATGTTCAAAGCTGAGATGGAGTAGGTTGTTTGTGGAACAGCTAGGAGTCCAGTGATCACTTAGATTGAAGGGTTCCTGAGGAGGAGTAAAATATGAAATCACTGGAAAGATAGGAGGGGCTTAGATTACAAAGGGCTTTGAATGGCAAACACAGAATTTTGCATTTGATACTGGAAATGATAGGAAGCTACTAGAATTTATTGAGTAGATAGTGCCATGATTGGACTTCTTTTTTAGGAAAATCACTTTAGATTTAGATGGTAAATGGATTAGGGTGAGGAAAGTAGAGCCACCAGCAGCTTTTGCAGTTGTCCAGGATTGAAGGCATAGGGCTACCCTTTGGGGGAAAGATCAAAATTGGGGCAGAAGTAGTTGGGAATTAGGGGGTTTTGATCATCAGATCCCATTCTATGGTTAGTCATCACCACTCCCATCTCATTCAAAGATGGAATACTAGAATATTATATATTTTATAGTATTTTAGTATATACTAATTAGTATATACATAGTATAATATATTATACCATATACCATATACTATATATAATATACTATATACTATAATAATAGTATATATAATATACTATAATATAGTAGAATGTAGTATAATAATATAAAAGAATATGCTGTCACAATGAGCTTCTGGGATTGTTTGAAGGGTACAAAAGTCCTACTGAGTGTGATACAGCAACCAAAAGACCTCACAGGAGCTTAGGTTGCATGAACAAAAGAGGAAGGTTCTAAGGGACTCCAAGCAACAGTTAGCCAGGCTGGTCCTTGGACAACAGATATCATTTATTACTGAATTTGTTATTAAAATCATTCCAGTCCATGGTTGAACCTTGCCACTTTTGGCCAGAACCTTTGAGAAGCAGGCTTACCCTCCATATCATTATAAGGTATCAGAGGAAATTTTGTACATTCACAAATAAATGTCCTGATAAGGATTTGAACTCAGGTCTCCTGATACCAAGACCTAGTTCTCTGTCCATTCTACTCCCATTCCATATAGACATGTTCTATCTCTCCTGCTTCAGTAACCCATTTTATTACCTTCCCCAGAGTTTTTCCTAGTTTTAGTCTTCCTCTCTGATCCAGGCCTTTAGTCACTTATAATTTGGATTTTAAGCTACCTAAGATTCTCTATTAACAAAGCAATTGGAGTGAGGAATTGTACACACATTATAATTCTCATTTTACAGAAGCTGAAACTAAGTTCAGAAAAAACTAAGCTCAGTTTGGAACTATGCCCAAAGGGCTATAAAACTGTGCCACTAGTGGGTCTGTACCCCAAGGAAGTCATAAAGGAGGGAAAAGAGCCCACATGTACAAAAATGTTTGTAGCAGTTCTTTTTGTGGTAGCAAAGAACTGGAAAAGGAGTGGATGCCCATCAACTGGGGAATGGCTGAATAAATGATGGTATATGAAAGTAATTGAATATTATTGTTCTATGAAGTGATGAACAAGCTGATTTTAGAAAGACCTGGAAAGATTTACAAGAACTGATACTGAGTGAAACAAGAAGACCCAGGAATATATTGTACACAGTAACAGCAAGATTATGTGGTGATCAACTATGAAAGACTTGGTTCTTCTCAGCGGTTCAGTGATCCAAGGCAATCTCAATAAACTTTGGATAGAAAACACCATCTACATCCAGAAAGAGAACTATGGAGATTGAATGCAAATCAACACATGCTATGTTCACTTTTTTCTGTTTTTTTTTCCTCTTGTGGGTTTTTCCCTTTTGTTCTGATTTTTCCTTCTCTACATGATTCATGAAGAAATGTATTATACATGCATAACAAGAAAAAATAAAAACAATAACAAATTTGTGAATTGCTTGAACTCATACAGCTAGTAAGGGTACCATGTGGGATTTTTACCCAAAATTCCTTACTCTGGGCTCAACCCTCTCTTCTTGAGTGGTTACTGATTGGCTATTCACCAGTATTGAATTCACAGCTGTTCTGTTGACCTTTTCCTTGGAGTTTCACCCGACAGAATCGATGGGCACTTTTATGAGTGAAGGTTCTCGGGTTGGCAGACTCCATGATCGCCCAGGATTGACACTAGATAGAGTTTCCACTCACCAACCTAGAGCATATGCTTGTGTCCTCGGATTCATGTCAGTCCCTAAATCTGATACTTTTAAAGAGAAAAGCTGATGGCCAGGGCTCGTGTTTCCTTAAAAAAAAAAAAAAAAAAAAAACCTCTCAACAAGGAGCATAGAATTTATAGCTAGATGGGATCTGAGATATCAGCTCATTCCATCAACAAATTGTAAAGAGTAAGAAAAAGAGGCTGACGAGTTCTAGACCTCTTATGTGAGGTTATACAACTAAGAAGCACTGGACTTAAGATTTGAATTCAGGTCCTTTCCCTCCAAAAAAGGGGGCATTGTACTGGAGGCAATGTGACATGGCTGCTAGTGTGCTGGCCATGGAGCCAGAAAGAACTGGAGTTAGGTCCAGATTCAACTACATCTTAGCTCTGTGACATAGACAAGTCTCTTAATGTCTCAAAATTCTAGACTATTCTCTAAGGCTAAATTAACTAAATAACACAAGTCAAGTAACAGGATCAGATTTTTTAAAAAATTGTACCTGGACAATGCTTGGATGGATCTTCCACAATAATGATAATAAAATCAGAATCTTGGAATTGAGGCATATCAACAGTGCCTCTGAAAATGAACATTCATTAGCCTGATTGTTGAGTGAATGCCATCTGTTGTTTTCAAAATATAATATTTATTTCTGTAATCAGAAGCTGTTGGGAGCATGGATTGAGCTCCAAGTACAGAGTTTAGAATTGAATAGTACATAAGCTATATTTATTTATTTCCAAGTTCATGTATATATAAAAAAACTCTTAGAGCTTTTCTTTCTGAAGGCAATAGTGGGTGAGTAGAAAAATACTGGATTTAGAATCACAAGATTTGGATTTGAGTCCCTAGCTGTGTGATTTTGTGGAAATTGCTTATTTCTTGAGTCTAATCCTCCTCATCTATAATATGGGGATATTATATTATATTATATAGTTCTCATATTGAAAGAAGGAACTTATATTATTATAGGGGCAATAACACATAAACAAATAACTGAAATATAAAGTATGATGTGGTAAGAATCGAGACCAAGAGAGACACACAAATGAAGGCAGAAAGAAGGAGGGGGAAAGAGAGTGAGAGATAGAGATAGTAATGGGAGACAGAGACACACACAGAATGAGAGAGTCAGGGGAGAGATAGAG
>JAJPUD010000069.1:856949-894264 GCA_023553655.1 Myrmecobius fasciatus
AGAGAGAGGAAAAGGGGAGAGAAAGAGAGAGGGACGGAAAGAGACAGCGAGGGAAACAAAGATGGAGGGAGACAGAGAGAAGGAGGGAGAGAGGGAGAGATAAGGGAGTAGGGAAGGAGGGGGAGAGAGAGAAAGAGGAGAGCAGGAAGGGAAGGAGGGAGGGAAGAAGGGAGAGAGAAGAATGAGAAGCAGAAGCCTAGGAGGGTTCAGAGGAGGCAGACATCACTTCCACGTGGGAGGCTTAGGAGACACTAAGGAAGTCTTGGAGGACATGGCATTTGAGCTGGGCTCCTGAAGAACAGGTAGTTTTTCAAAATGAATAGATGGAAAGACAGGACATTCCAGGTATGGGTGAAGGGGAAGAACTGAGAGAATGAGAGATGCTCTGGAGAAATTAGCCTAAACTCAGTTCAAGGACTAGGGTCAGTGGGAGATGAGAGGTAAGGTAGGTTGGAGTCAGGGAATCTCCAATTCCTCACCAGAGAATTCTGTCTTCATTCAGAAGGGACTCTCTCTTTCTTTATCTCCTCCAGATTCATGAGGAACATAGATTTAGAACCACAAGGTCCTTTGAGGCCATCTAGTATTCTCTTTTCACAGATGAAATATCTAAGGCCCTACAGACAGTGAGCTGCAAAGGCAGAATTTGAACCCAGACTTTCTGAGCCCAGCTTTTTGCAATGGATGGACTACTGAGCTCTCCAGGGCAGGGCACAGATGCTGACAATTTCTCCTCCCTCTGATCTCTTCTCCCTTCTCTACCCCCATCTGCAGTTTCAGACTCATCCACAGAAGAATGTCCCATGAGGCTTTCATTCAACAAGATGAGTTCCATTACAGTCCATAGCAGAAAGACTTGGTCTCTCCCAATTAGCCTACTTAACCAAAGTTCATTGTGGAGTGTTGTGAATGGGGAACCTTTTTATAAGTTTGTTAGTTGTTGTTTAGTCATTTTCCAGTCGTGTCTGATTCTTCTTGACCCCGTTTGTGGGTTCCTTGGCAGAGATACTGGAGTGGTTTACCATTTCCTTTTCTAGCTCATTTTACAGATGAGGAAACTGAGGCAAGCAGGATTAAGTGACTTGCCCAGGGTCACATAGCTAGTGTCTGAGGTCAGATTTGAACTATCTTTAAGTACTTGAATACTTAACCATTTTAGAACATTTAAAGCCCCATCTCTTCTAAGAAGTCTTCACTGACCATAATAATAAAAAACTTGCACTTATATCTAGCACTTAGACATTGTTTTTCCACTCATCTCCCCCAAATATTAGGAGGTACAGTTTAGACAGTGCCAGACCTGGAAGTCAGGAAGAACTAAGTTCAGATAAAACCTCAGACACTTACTAATTGTGATTGTGGGTGATTCACTTAACCTGTCTGCCTCAGTTTCTTCAAATGGGAATAAACGTAGTATCCACCTCTCAAGATTGCGGTGAGAATCAAATGAGAAAATTTTTGTGAAGTGCTTTACAAATTTAAAAGCACTAGATAGATGATAGTTATTATTATGTCTATGTTGAAGATGAGAGAATAATTGAAAGGCTAACACCAATCTGTCTTTTGATAAACATATATTAAGCACCTACTATGCGTCAGGTACTGTACTAAGCACTCATGGCCCTCATTTTGGTCCTACAATGACACATGGTAGATCAGGGTAACCTGTATCCCTAGCTAAGCTGGGAAGTTACTAGGCCGGATGGATAATTTGAGGACAGAACTTTCTATGTAGTAGGTTGACCAGGACATGCTGGGCAGTAGTAGGGTTTCAGCCCCTGACATAGCAGTGCCCAAGAAGCTAGGGAACATCTTAAAAATCACCTGGTCTATTCCATTATATTCTGTATATTTTACAGTTTTATACAGCACCCCTCCTTCTTTCCCTCCCTCTCCTGTCACCCCACTCCAGACAAGTATTGACCTAGAACCATTAGCCTGAAGGCTCCACGTCTACCCTGTGCTTATCAGCTACCTATACCTTGTCACAGATAAGAATAACTGGCTCTTCTATGTAGATACTGGAGACCTTCTTTCCAATAAAAGGTTAATTCAGTAGGCTAAAGTTCAAACTCTTTGGGTCAGTGAGCTTGTACAAAGGAAAATCTCCATTTTTTCTTTTGTTTCTGTTTGGTGTTCAGAGTCCTTAAGCTCTCCTCTTGTTTTCCAGTCTTTTTTCACTCCCTTTCCACTCCCCCCTCCTTCAATCAATCCGCTTACTCCTGGCTTCAGGACCACTTCCAGGTGTCTTGATCTATTATCTTGCCACTGGACCCAGATGCTCTGGAGGGGAAAATGACCTTGCACAGACTCCCTCACCTAAATCCAATTCACTTGCACGTCAGGGCATCACCTTCCTGATGTCATGGTCCATGGGTCATACAATTCCCTATACCTGTCTAGGGTATAGGCTGTCCTCAGCTGCTCCCGCTTTCGGGCCTCCATGAAATATGGATTCTATATTGTGTGTGTTTCATCAAGTCCCAAATGGTCCCCTCCAAGTTTTGCCCATGCCCCAGGACCTCAGAATCCATCCCTCTTCTCTCCAGTTTAAAGGGAACAGTTTTATCCTCAGGTCTTCTCCTGTCTTTGATCAGGGCCTCCTAGTGAAAGGTCCATGTCAGAGATCAAGGTACAAGTCTCGAAATGGGGGTCTATAAAGCTATCTGGAGATTTTGAAGGATTTACACTGCACTGGGAAAATTGTTTCCATAGAATGGGGCCAGGGAGGTCAACAGCCACATTCCAAATGTTAGTGCTTTGATTAATAACTAGAAATATAAGCTCATAAAAGAGGCCTCGGCGGGCAGGGCTACAAGTGATTATATCTCCTTCAAGCTTCTGGGGAGGGTTTTTAGTCTGTAACCTTGAGCTTATTCTGGCTGGGTCTCCTTTGGGCTTCTGAGGGAATCTGGGCAGGGATGAGCCTCCCCATTTTGTGGAGGAGGGAATTGAGGTCCAGAGGGAATGGAAAGAAAGAGAGCAATGATCTTTGCCAAAGTCAGGATCTAGTGGGCAGCAGAGCCAGGCTAAGAACCCCCTTGACTCTGAGGCAAGAACTTTTTCTGCTAAAATTGTAGTTGCTCTGAAATCTTTTGCAATGTTTCACAACTGTATGATGAGGGGACCTAGCATGGTTGACAGAGAATTGACCTCAGAGTCAGAAAGACTTCCTCTCTTTTTCTGTCTCTGTCTCTATCTCTGTCTGTCTCTGTCTGTCTCTCCCTTCCTCCCTCCCTCCCTCTTTTCCTCTTCTCTCTCCCTCTTCTCCCTTTTTTCTCCCTCTCCCTCTTCCTTCCCCCCTCTCCCCATCTCTCTGTCTCCGTCTCTGTCTCTTACACACATACACACACACACATATCCGAGTTCACACCTAGCCTCAGACACTCACTAGCTGAGTGACATTAGGCAAGTCACTTAATTTCTGTCTGCCTTGATTTTCTCATTTTAAAAAATGGGGATAATAACAGCTATCTCATGTTTTTTTTATTTTGGAGGTTTCAGTATAGTACTTATTTAATGTAATCTCATATTCATCACATAACTTGCAAAGATATTTTTAGATACAAATTTTAATACAGTATTTTTGTTATTCTTCTCAATTTTGTGCCATCCATAAATTTGCTAAACATGCCATCTATGTCTCTTATAAAAATATTCAATAGCACTGAGATAATTGCAAATCCTTCAAGTACTCCTACAGAAATCTTCCAAGTAGTTATACTCATTTTTTCTTTTAAATTTTAAAGTTTTTTATTTTCAAAACATATGCATGGATAATTTTTCAACATTGACCCTTGCATAGTCTTGTATTTCAGATTTTCCCCTCCTTCCCCCCTCCAAGATGACAAGCAATCCAATATGTGATATACATGTTAAATATATGTTAAATCCAATATGCATAGACATATTTATACAATTCTCTTGCTGCACAAGAAAAATCAGCTCAAAAAGGAAAGAAAATGAGTAAGAAAACATTTTATAGAGGAGGAACTGAGGCAAAAATGGGCTAAGTTACTTATCCAGGATCACATAGCTGGTGAGTGTCTGAAGCTACATTTAAACTCAGGTCTTCTTGATTTCAAACTCAGTACCACTAGCTGCCCACCACATATGTATATGTGGATATTTGTGCATACAAATCCACAAGACATATATAAGCATATTGTAAACACGTCTACACATGTGCAATACCACATAAATATAGGTGTGCATATATACCCATATGCACAAACATGGATATATATGTATGTATACTCATATATAAACATATAGAGTTGAAAGCATATATATGTTAATGTGTATATGTACATATGTACAGTCAGCATACATTTATAGAATGTGTAAAAAATATGTAATGTGTCCATATTGTATAGACCTATATACATGTCCTATATACCTATATACATAGACCTATATACATGTTCATGTAGACTTGTAGAATATATAAAGACATTTATACATACACACATTTCCACATTTGTATATATATGTATATACATACATACATACATTATATATATATATATATATACAGTCCATGTATATTTATAGAGTGTGTAAACATAAGTGTATATATACAATGTGTCCATGTATGTACATATAGCCACATCGACCTAGTGTGTAAACAGTACAGTCCATGTATGTACACACATGCACATCTCAACATATGCATACATGTTCCACACACTTAGAATGTTTAACCACGTGCACATACACTTACATGCATGAGTAGGATCACATGGGCTTAAATAGCAGGCACAAACATATACATACACCCACGTTTCCACACATACACACATACATATAGATAAAAGCAGCATATTGATCAGTATTTTTTGTTCAGCTACCACATAGAAAGCTCTATATGCAAGAGTCCCTCCAGAGGATACATGGTACCTTCCTGGATCTCTTTATTTTATATTTCCTGCAGAGCCAAGAAAAGGATTGTAGAAGCTTATTATAAGTAAGAGCAGAGAAATACTATGTGCTATCCATCTCTCTCTAGCTCTACCTTTATAATATTATATCTATACATCTCTCTCTATCTCAATGACTTGGATGTGGAGACATCTGGTCTGATCTTTTCATTTTGCCAGAGAGGAAGCTGAGGATTAGAAAGAGGAAAACATTTCCCAAGGTGATGGCAAAAACCACCCCTAGAAATCAGAGCAGCTTCCTCTACTGAATCCTCAAATAAAACCAAAATCTCTCTTACTAGAATGAGCTGACCTAATATTTGTAATAAACTGGCCAAGGTTTTGGGAGGAGAAATTTAGGTATCAAGGAACTAATATAATTTGATACTAAGATCCTAGAATCAGAGATCTAGAGCTGGGAAGAAGCCTGGAGGTATCTATCTGGTCCATCCCCTTTAATTTACACATGAGGAAACTGAGGCTTGGGGAAGTTGAGGGACTTGCCAAATGTTACAGAGATAGTAGGTGTCAGAGGTGGGATCAAATCTACTGAACTTTCCACTTTTTCCTTACATCTCGTCATTTTTGGCATTTCCCCCCAATAAGCTGGTTGAAGGTAAGTCTAGGTTATATAGATTAAGTAAGTTTCAGTAGAAAGAACCCTGGACTGGAAATGAGCAGACCCAAGTTCTACTTCTGACTTCATCACTTAATATAGTTGCTCTGCAATCTTGTGCAAATCACTCAACATCTCTGCACCTCAGTTTCCTAATCTGTGAAATGGAGGGGTCATACTATTGGTGCAAATCTCTCCTTGTCTCTGGGTCTCCATTTCTGCCCTTGTTACATGGGGCATTTGGATTCTGTGGACCTGAGGCTCCATTCCAGCCCTAAAGTACTGTGAATCATTTTTATGATTTCTTCAGAAGATGGAGAATTAGGCCTCTGCTTCCTTCACCCTGTGGCAGCTGGTTTGGAATACTTACTTAATCCAGGCATATTGGGACTGGATTGGAGGCAGGATGCTGGTCTATTGAGACTCATCAGCTCCTCATCACTTTACAGATGAATAAACTGAGTCAAATAAGGAGGAAGTGACATCCAAAGTTACACAGAAGTTTTATGAGTTTGCCCTCCTCTCTCCAAACTTGAAACCCTGCCTATGAAATCTGGGTATCTTGCTGTGAATATGAGAATTGGAACTCTCAGTCTCATCTATAGCTTCCTCATCTATAAAATAAAGGGGCTCCCTACAATACCATTTTTGAGTAATAGAAATTGGGTGAATCTAAATTCTGTGAGATTGGGGTCCAGAAAACTGAGACCAAGGGGGGGGGAATGATTTTTTTCAAGATTTTCCTTTAATTGAAGCTTCCTTGGGTACCTGAGGGATAACTGGGCTTTAGAGGGTAAGGAAGTCTGGGAGGAAGAGAGAATTAGTCCTTGAAAGGGCCCCTGAGGTCATTAGTATCAATAGATCCACCCTGTGTCTGGACCTCTGCCCTGAATAAAGGATTCAGAAATAAGGATAACTTTCCCTTGATTTGTGCATTCCCATTAACTTTCCAAGTATCTTGGAGACTTTCTGGTTCTTCCCTAAAATAATAATTAAGAAAAATAAATCAAATAACCGTGAAATGAAAAGATAAACAGGATATAGTTGGGAAATGTAATTGGATTGTTTCTGGCCTCCTTTTAGAATACGTGCATGTGTGCATGTGTGTGTGTGTTTTATTAGATATTAGGGGAATATATTACAGGATAGAGGAGTGGAAATAGTATACTGGCAGTCAGAAGAAGCTGGGTATGAATCCCAGCTATGGCATTTGCTACTTATGGGAGGTTGGGGAAGGCACTTCCCATCGTAGGTCTTACCTATAAAATGACAGGATTGGATTTGGTGACTGACATTCAGAATCAAATTTTATACTGAGAATGATCGTAAGACTGTGGTCTGTGGCTTTTACCAAGCACTTATTGGTTGCCTACTGTGGGTAACGATGTTAGGTGCTGGGGGAGGTGCAAGGTTGGATATGGATTTTAAAAACAATTTATAAGATTTTAGAATCTAGGAATCATAAAATAAAGTGGAAAGTGTGTTAGTCTACATTTTCCAGATCAGGAAACCGAGAACCAGAGAAGGGGAAGTGATAGCTTTCAAGCAAAAAATAATGGCAGAGTAGACATCCTTACTTGGGGAAGATAATGTGTGTGCCTATTGATGAGTGTGTGTATTTGTGTGTGCATATAAAAGAAATTGCTAAGTTTGGTAAATGTGAATGTTTGATTTAACTATCTTACCTTCTCATTAATATTGCTCCCCATCCATCTGCTTCTCATAAAGGTGTTGGTCTGCTCTGCCAGCCTTGGATGGGAACATTTATTCTGGACTATAAGGGCAGGCTTCATTTGAATAAATGAATATGGACAGTCAGCACCTCCAAGACAAATAAAGTAATTCAAGAAAATGCTCAAAAAGACTTATCCTCCTACCCTTCCAGGGAGGGCTTCATCCAAAAGCTCCCAAGAAAGCTGAGGTCTGGTGGAACACTGAGTTCTGGCAGGTTCAGAGTAACCAAAAAATATTGTTCCTGTAAAGGCTGGCTTCTTTACAGTGTGGAGAATGAGACTTTTGAGAAATTCCCTTTTATTGTGGAGCTCCAGGAGAATCTGCCTTGCCTGCATCCATCTGAATTGATTTCAGGGGCCATTCTGCTCTGAGGCAGGGGGATGGCTGTGTGGATCCAGGATGGTCCGAGAAGGACTCATGTCAACCAGTGGCCATTCCTGTGGATCTCTGAAGAAGAGGCACCTATACAATAAAACCTGTCAAAGTACACTTAAAATTTTTTGCAAGCACATATAGCTCAAAAATTTCTCAGGAAAAGTGAATGATAAAAAAATTAAATAGGTTTAGCTTGACTTACAAATCTTGAAATGTGAGGAAAGTCTTTCTCTCTTTGCAATGTCCGAAGTCACACCCATTCACATTAATAAAAGCTTAAACACATAGTTCATGGGACTGAAAGAACTCTTAGTACATAGAATGTCAAAACCTGAGGGGATCTTAGAACACAGAAGTGAAGTCAGAGTTGGAAATACTGGCCAACTACACTAAATAAGTCAGTGGTAGATACAGTTCTTGACTCTGGAAAGGGAATAAGAATTTATATAGCATCTGCTATGTCCCAGGCTCTTATAATCCTGTGGAGTAAGTGCTGTTGTTTATCTCCATTTTACAATCGAGGAAACTGAGGTCTATAGAAATTAAATGGTTTGTTCAGGGTCATAAGACTAGTTAAGTATCTAAGGCCAGATACTCAGGTCCTGATTCCAGGTCCAGCACTCTCTACTTTGCCATCTAGATCCCCTAAGAGTCAAAAATAAGAAAGGTGAAAGGAACAACAGGTCTTTTCCTCTGATCTGTGGCTGAAATATTGTGTTCACTTCTAAGCACAATATTGTCAAAGGGATGTTAGCAAGCTGAACCATGTCCAAAAAGTAACGAGCATAAGAAGGGTCCTGGACATCACACTATACCAAGACAAGTTAAAAAGATTCTGGATATTCTAGCCTGGAGAAAACTTTGGATGAGGGGTGGAGAAGTAACCTTTGCCTTCAAGAATTAGAACTATAGGGAAGAAGGATTAAATTTATTCAGCTTGGCTCTAAAGGGCAAAACTAGGAACAAAGGGTAGAAGGTGTAGAGTCAGATTTTAGTTCAACATGTAGAGCTTCCTCAAAATATCTGTCCTTCAATGGAATGGATTGCCTTGAGTGGTAGTGAGTTGCATGTCCCTATAGCTGCTGCATATGATGTTGGATAACTCTAATGTATCCTTGCTTTCAGTTTTTCCTCTTTGTATCCATGCTTTACACAGTTACCAAAATGATAATGTTAATAGATGGCTGTAACCATGATGTTCTCTTGTTAAATCCCCTTCATTATCTTCCTATGGCTTCTAGGATAAAATGAAAGAACACCTGATGGCTTCCATCTCTACTTCTAGCCTTAGGTTATGTGACTCACCTTCATATATAGTCTATATTTTATCTAACGTGGTCTCTAGTTGTTCCTCCCATGCTCAAAACTTTCCCCCACTGGCCCAAATCTACTGGATTCATAGCCCATCTCCTTCCCGAATCCCTCCTTGCTCCCACCAGCTGAGAGTCATTTCTCCCTTTGTGGCTTGCTTTTGTGCCACCTTGGGCCGTACTTCTGTGTCTGTTCCATAGCCCCACATAGGACTGTATGCTGCTTGTAAACAGGTAAACATTGGCTTTCACTCCTGTGTCTTCTAGTTTAGAACATAGGAACACAGGATCTATCAGAGTTCTAAGGGATCTGGGAATGGGAATTAAGTGAAATGTTTGTTAAGCTAAATTGAATTATGCTTTTGCCCACACCCTTATCACCTGGAGTCCTTGTGGCCATGTTTTTCCATATTAAAATGCATATTTTTTTAAGGCTTGGCTTAGAGTCTATTCCTTCCAGAAAGCCTTCTCTAATCTATCTCCCTCATTCTTGTGCCATGAGTGAGACTAGAATCATAGAATGAGCCAATGATTGGGCGCCGGGAGGCTAGGTTTTATGTCCCAGCTCTGCCTCTATAACTCTGTTAGCATGAGCAAGATACCTCCCTGTCTGAGGCTCAGTTTCCTCTTCTGTAAAATGAGGGAACTGTACTAGATAATCTCTAAAGTATCTCTCAGCTTTAACAGCCTCTGTTCTCAGGTCTTTTCAGGTCTGATTTTCTATGTTCTGCCTTTTAGTTCTGACACACCATGTTCAAGAGTTGCTCCCAGCTCTGACTTTTGTTCTAAGAGTCCTCCTATTGTTGACATTCTCTGTTCTAAGATCCCTTCTAATCCTTACATTCTATAGTCGGTGCTCCAGAGTCATTCTTAGTCTAGACATTCTATCATCATTACTATTAGCAAGTATTTATAGAAAACCTTCTAGGTTCAAGGCATTGTCTCAAGTGCTGTGAGATAAGTAGATAGATAAGTAAATGAGAGATAGATGACAGATAATGGATAGATAGATTGATAGATGATAGATGATGGATGGATAGATGGATAAGTAGCTAGAGCTAAGTGCTTTCTATGTGCCAGGTAAAGTACAAGAAACACAAGGAGAAGCAAG
The DNA here is from genome assembly GCA_023553655.1 of Myrmecobius fasciatus. Lineage (NCBI taxonomy): Eukaryota > Metazoa > Chordata > Mammalia > Dasyuromorphia > Myrmecobiidae > Myrmecobius > Myrmecobius fasciatus. Next base: position 867,015 of record JAJPUD010000069.1, read on the forward strand.
CAAGATAATCTCTGAACTCAAGGAATTTACATTCTAGTGAAAGGGATACAAATAACAATAATATACATAAATAAGGGTTAAAAAGGGACATGTGAAAGATTAAGGCAAAGGCTTGAGGAACTCAGGGACACAGTTTAGGTCACTGGTGGGAAGGAGTAGGGGTGATAGTCCAAGTAGAACCCAAGGGAAGTGGCCTAGCATCCAGCAAGATAGAATAATCTCATGGGCATCCAGTTTGAAATGTTCAATAGGCAACTGATGATATGAACCTGAAGCTATTCCCTTCTCTGTGATATTAGCTGCTGTTAGAAGATTGCTTGCTTATTTGTTCATTTATATATATACATATATATATATATAAATGTGCACATATGTATTTATTATATTACATTTATATGTAATATGGAGAAATATATATAAATATAATATGCATATATTGTAGACATAATATATACATTTATATATACATATATGTATATATATTGTATATATGTGTTTGTGTGCATATATACACATATATACATACATATACACACATACATACATATATATGTGTGTATATATATATATATATATATAATTTATTTTGCTGAGGTAATTGGGGTTAAGTGACTTGCCCAGGATCACACAGCTAGGAAGTGCTAAGTGTCTTGAGGCCAGATTTGAATTCAGGTCCACCTGACTTCAGGGCTGATGCTCTATCCACTGTCCTACCTAGTTGCCCCCACTTATTTATTTTTAACAGAGGCTTAGAATGGGACAACCTTCAGAAAGCATCTAGTTCTATATTCCTCCTAGGGCAGCAATCAGCTTCTATGACAAGTTGATCCAATCAAAACATCAGTCAGCTTCCCACTCCTACCTCACTTCACCCAAACTTGTCTTTTTAAAAAACAACAATATTTTTTGATATATTTTGACATTACTTACATTTCCCTATGTACTTCTTTCCTTTCCCTTTCCAGAAAGATGTCTCTTACAGCAAAGAATAAAAAAGAGGGGGAGACAAATTTAGAAAAACTAAATGACAAATGGAAAAGTCTGACATAATATGTGCATTGTTCCATATTCATAGACCCCCATCTCTGCAAAGAAAGGGAGGATACTCCCTATGCTTTTGATTGGATAATTTGGACTTACTTGGGTCTCTTTTAGAATAGAGATTAAGGATGTGCAGGCAAATAAAAGCACAGACATTAACCACATGCTAATATATAATATATAAATATATTTTATATATATACTATATATAGAAATATAATACATCTATATCTATGTAATATAGAAAAAAATCATTAGGAATGAACAAGGAGCTAAGTTAAGGATTTTAATAGAGAAGGATGAATTTGGAAAACAGGTGGGGGAGGAGAGGAGGGTAGGGTAGGACTTCCATGATAGGACATGGGAGAGAAAGTGGATGGGGTGGAGGTAACAGACACAATCTTTTAACTTAGCACCAAAGACTTGTGCTGGCCTGTCTATGACATAGAAATGACTCCACCAGAGTGTAAGCAGAGTGTAAGTCTCATGAGACTGGGCAGGCCCAGAGATGGACCATGTGTCTTTTGGAAGAAGATTAGTCCAGTCTAATCTCCATCTGAGGGATTTGAGAAACTCACCAGCTGAGGATTGATTGGCCCCTATCATTCTTTTGGCCACAGTAGCTCATGAGAACAACTGACAAAAACATAGATGATTTGCCATCTATGTTAGTGAAGCTCAGAAGTCTTAAAGATGATAATAACAAGCCTTGTCATTTTTATAGCATCTTCTACTTGTGAGTCCTTTTGTGAGCATCCCATTTTTTTTTTATATAGTTGGTTCTGAAAGGTCTCATCGAGATGGGGGAATTTCAGAACTTAATGTCTCTTTCCAGAGACTTCCTTCTGTTTGGATTAAGCTCAGAATTAGTTTGAAAAAATGAACTAATGAAAAAAATCCCCAAATACTTAAAATAATAAAAATACCAATCCTTAGATGTTTTGAGGAAGGAGGTTTTGAGGGGAATTTTGTGGTTAAATTCCCACTTGCTAGATAGCCATTGCTTCAGTGGAGAAATATATTAAATGACTTAAAAACAACATATATTAAGTGCTTACAGTGTGCCAGGTCATGTGTTTATTTTCTTATATCTTGTCTCCTGAGTATCTTGAACCTTGGCTCTAGAGCCACACGTTCTGATTGGTAAGTGAACAAGCACAAACTCACACAGCCCATCTCATATCAGCCATCCTCAGACCACCAGATTATATAACCATTCAAATCTTCTCACCCCACTCCCACCAACATATACCTTGCTATCTGACTGCTGCAATAATGTCAACTCCTTACCTTCTCTCCCTGCCCAACCCCCAGTTGCAAACATATCAACTATACCATTCCCTCTCAACTCTCCTAGTATTTCACTCAACATTTCTGTGATATCCCAGAGCAAAAAGCCCCTCCCTGGACACCATTCTTCCATTATATGTTGTCTCCACTGTTCAGATTATAACTTCCTTGAAGGTGGGAAATACTTCACTTTTGAATTAGTATTCCCAAAACTTAGGGTGACTCCACCAGAATGGAAGCAGAATATAACCAGAAAACATAATTCTTTTTTTTTTTCCTGAGGCTGTTGGGGTTAAGTGACTTGTCCAGGGTCAAACAGCTAGGAAGTATCTCAGGCCAGATTTGAACTCAGGTCCTCCTGACTTCAGGGCTGGTGCTCTATCCACTGTGCCACTTACCTGCCCCAGAATACATAATTTTTAATAAATGTTTTTCTTATATTTACATCATTCATTCTACATTAACCTTTTGAGACTTAGTAGTGGTTATCTATCTATTCATCTGTTCATCTATCCATCTATTCATTCATTTTTCTGTCTAACATTTACTGTGCACTTGTTGTATGTCAAGGATCTTTGGAGAATTTATAAATTAACGAGATGTAAAATATTTGTCCGTATAGCTCACAGTTTTTGGGTTATATTATGACAAAAGAAGTATTGAAATAAATTATTCCCTCTTCGGGAATCGAGGGATTCAGGGCTAGGAGATTCTCTTTAAAGTGAACCTTGAAGTTCATCTAATCCAATCCCCTGTTTTCCTAGATGAGACAGGAAGGCTTCTGAGAAGAGGTGAGCTCATTGGAGTTGAGCCTGGAAGGACTGAATGGGTGGAGATCCTAGAAGGAATTCCATGTGCAGAGAGACTGATAAACAAAGGTTTGGATGGAGGAAAATGCAGGAACATGAAGTAAAATATAGCAAATATAGTACATAGTCAGAGCTGAGAGGAATCCTTAGGACATAGAACATAGATTTTTAGACTTTAAACTATAAAATATAGAAAGCTAGATCTGGGAGGATAAGGGCTAAAAGGAACCTTAGAGCACAAGATATCTAGGATTATGACCAACCATGATTCCAGAGGACTGATGCTGATGAATCATTCTACCCTGACAGAGGGGTGGTGGACTCAGGGGGCAGAATGAAATCTTTGCACAAAGCTTATGTAGAAATCAATTTTGTTTGACTGCATATTTGTTACATGTTTTCAAAAAGTCCTTCCTTTCCTCCAAGTAAAAGGATGTGGAAGGAAGAGAAAATGCTTATTAATTTAAAAAAAAAAGGAAAGAATGGCAGTGAGGGACCTTAGAACAAAGAAAATCCTAGATGGGGAGACCAACCAAAGGTCAGAACCTTAATTTAGTTTCCTTTGCCAGGGTCAGGAGGGACCTTAGAGCAATTCAAGATACTAGAAGATAAGCACAGAGCCTGGCACACTGTAGGCATTTAATGCATGCTTTTTTATCCATTCAAGATATTTCTCCCCTGAAGCAATGTCCACCTAGCAAGAGGGAACTTAGCCACGGAATTCTCCTCAAAACTTTTTTCCTCAATATATCCAAGAGTTGGTATTTTTATTATTCTAAGTATTTGGGGATTTTTTATTTGGTTCATTTTTTCAAACTAATTCTGAGTTTAATCAAAACAGAAAGAAGTCTCTTAGTTCCTGGAAATACACATTGTTTTGAAATTCCCCTATTTCCATGAGATCTTTTGTGATCAACTATTAAGAAAAGATGGGATGCCCACAAGGGGACTCACAAAAAAATGAGCAATCAGAACCTTAGTACCAAGGGTGTTTCATATCTTTAAAGCTAAGTTCTGGAAAAGGGCCTACATGGGGTACTGATTTCAGTAGGGAAAATAGTTGCCTAAGGTCACATAATTAATGGCAAATTCAAGAAGAGAACCTGGATTTTACTTTACTAATTCAGGGTTCTCTTTAGAACCCATGGTTAAAATAGCGAAGATGTCATAGATCTCTGTATTATTTTCTGCAGTACCTAGCACAGGGCAGGGAGCACAGTAAATATTTGCTGAGTGACTGAGTCAGTAAGTAATTTCTCCAGCTCACTTGGGCAGTGGCTGTAGGACATCAGCATATTTGGATGAAAATGACAAAACCATCTTTTGAAGGGGTTTGGGGATGGTGGTGAATAGAAGAGTCTGAAAAAGACTTTACAGTGAGTTCTTCCAATAAGGCAGAGCCAATATAATTATATGTTAACCCTGCCCCCTACACACGTAAGTCACATAATTTGTGTTTCTCAGTTTCCTCAAAATTAAGATTAAAAGTTTACTTCTCAAGGTTGTTGTGCAGATAAAATGAGATGATATTTATAAAAAGCACTTAGCACAATAGTTGGCACCATATAAATGCCTTATTTTTTTCTCCCTCCCTTCCCCCATTTCTGCCCCCCCATTCTATGTCCTAAGGTCCTCATGCAGGACTGGAAATTTGAATGGGGCCCCTGGGTTCTTCTGGGGAGGAGATGACTCCAGGAGGATCCCATCCACATCAGCTTCTGCCTCTGAGGGTTCCTCATCTTCAGTTCTCATTCCCCCCATTCCCATCCTTATCCCTCCCAGCCTGGCCCCAGGTGGCCCCTGGCAGCACATAGGGCTTTGAATCAAATCATCTCATTCCATAACCAGTCTGGATGCAGCTTTGGTCAATGATCAGTATAAAAACCAATATATTTTAATTATAACTTTGATGGCCATAAAGCAAAATCATTTCCATATGGTTCAGAGTCGTCAGCCATGGAGACTTTTTTTCTTTTTGCATCTGAGGGAATGAAAAACCCAGCCACCCACTAATTAGAAGGAAATGGTGCCTGAAAGAGGGAGATAAGATCAGAATCTTCCAGTAAAGTTTTGGAAAAGGGAATTGTGTAGTATATATGTGTGTGTGTGGGGGGAGGTTGGTGTGGAATGGGGGACAATGTGCAAAGGATCACTGCTGAGATGTCTTGGGAAGAAAGAAAAGAGAGGAGTAAGCATTTATACAACACATTCTGTGTGGTGATTGAGGTAGGTGCTATTATTATCCTCATTTTACAGATGAGGAAACTGAGGCAAATGGGTTAAGTGACTTGCCCAGAGCAGTAAGAAGCTACTAATGTGTTTGACACTGATTTTTTTTTCTTTTTGTTGAGGCAATTGGTGTTAAGTGACTTACCCAGGGTCACACAACTAGGGAATGTTAAGTGTCTGAGACCAGATTTGAACTCAGTTCTTCCTGACTTCAGGGCTGGTGCTCTATCCACTACACCACCTAGCTGTCCCCTCAAGTCTTCTTGATCCAGTGCTCTACCTGGCCATAAGAGTTCATGAATGAATGAAAAGCATTTATTAAGCTCCTTTTCTAGAACCTACACAACTCACAAATGATGCAAAAGCAAAAGCAAGATACCTCCTATCCTCAAGGTGCTTACATTTTAAATCATCTATTAAAATCTGGTGGTGATGTAAGGGAGGTCTGGGAAGAACCAGGTGCTATCATCAGCACCTGTAGGTTGAACAGCCAGAAAAGACCTTAGACCCTTATATGGTTAATGCTTTTACTTGAACAAAGCAATTTCATGGACATTTTACAGATGAGGAGACTGAGGCACAATCAGCTTTTCAAAGTCACCTAGTTCATGGAAGGATTAGGTTTTGAATCCAGGACTTCTTCCTCCTGTCCAAATGCTTTCTCCTACACCTGCTTTTCTCTCTGAAGTTTTGTGGGAGCTCAGAAGGGGTTTCACAGGGAGGAGCTTATTATTGCCTTCAAGATTTCTAGGTGAGAGGGAATTTTGCTCAAGGAAAGGGTTCTTAAATTGTGAGTGTGTATGTGAGTGCATATATGTATACCTGTGGGTATGCATCTTAGGCTCCCTTGGCAGTCTGAGGAAGCCTACAGATCCCTATTCAAATACATAAAATACATAAAAATGATACATAGAACTACAAAGAAAACCCATTATAGGGAAGTGCAATGATCAAAATAGCAAAAAAAAAATTACTAAGTTCACAGATTTCAGGTTAAGAAGCCTTAATTCTAGTTTAATCACCCCATTTTCACAGATAAGTAAACTGAGGCCCAGAGAGTTGAAATACTTTCAACAGTCACCCAGATAATAAATTGCAAAGTTGGGATTAGCACCCTGATCTTCTGACTTCAAATCTGAAAGAGATCTATCCTTTGGAGAAGGATTGTGGAGAAGAGATTCCCAGCTGTGGGCTGCAGGGGGTGGTGGTGGAATGATTTGAGGGGGGCCTCTTTCTGAAACTCTTCTATCGCCCCCCACTATCCATTTGCCATGAGAACCCAATAACACATCCCAATTGTATCCTGCTGCCTAGTGGGGGTCTGGAGTTTAAGTTCCCAAGAGCTGGATCTAGGGCAGCTCAAAGCATGATATTCTCAGAGAAGGAAAACCAAGTTATTGTGTAAACAATAGTTCCTTCCCCTCTCTCTGGCCCCATGGTTGGAGGCTCAGCTCCAGTTCCCAGACTGTCTCCCACAGAAATACACTAGGGCTGAAATCAAAAGCTCTAAGACTTGCTGAGGGAAGCTCCCTTCTCCTCTCTGGGACTCAGTTTCCTTCTTTGTAAAATACAAACAATGACTCACATTTCCATAGTCTTTGGCTCAGAGAGGGAAGGGGCTCACCCAGAATCTCACAGGTGGTAGGTGTTGGATTTGGGATTGAAGTCCAGTTTTTCTAACTAGGAATAAATTGCTTCCATTTCTAAAACCTTTTAGGATTACAAAATTGGCTTTTTTCCCTCAAGATAGTCATGGTGAGGTAGATAGGGCAAGGATGACTATTATCTCCCTTTCATAGGTGAAAATACTAAGGCACTGAAAGATCTGAATGCTGAGCAATCCTTCCTTCCTCCCTTCCTCCACATTTGGGGTTATGACTGCCCAGGATCACACAGCTAGGAAATGTTAAGAATTTGATGTCAGATTTGAACTCAGGTCCTTCTGTCTCCAAGGCGAGCACTTTATTTACTGCACTACTTAGCTGTCCCAGAGTAACTATTTCTAGTATCTAACTGTATACCTGAAATTAGACTGTGTTTTGGTGAATTACTTTTAAAAATCTCAGAAATTAGAATAATGGATTGGTAAAGATGGGGTGGGGGAGGATTCAAGGGTCACTGAGTCTAAACTCTAAGAGACAGCATAGAAAAGAACACTTCAATGAAAAGACACTGTTCTTGGATGTCACTGGCTAGCTTTGTGCCTCAGTGTCCTTCTCTGTAAAATTGGGACAATAATAATCCTTATACTACTTTTCTCACAAGGCTTGTGCTAAGATATAAGGAGATCGAAATGGGCATGAAGGAATACTTATAATCCCTTCTTTGGAAGAGGCAGAGTGATGGATGGATAGATCTCTTGAGCTCAGGAGTTCAGAGGTGTTTGGATGCTGCCACTAAGTCTGAAACCAATATGGTGAGCCCCCACAGGTGGAGAGTCATCTGAATTTCTAGGAAGGATAAACCACCTCAGGTTGAAAATGGAATAAGTCAAAAATCCCAGGTTAAACAGTAGTAGGATTGTGTCAATGAATGGCTGTTGTACTTCTAGCTTGGGTGAGATAAGGAGATGCCATCTCAAAAACATGCAAACATTAGCTGTAGGAGCAATTCTAATACACCTGATTTTCAGTCCTGACTTTTAACATTTATTCCCTTTGTGACCTTGAGAAATTACCTTCCCCTCTTAGAACCAAAGTAGCTCAGAACTATGAATTATTATTTTTATTTTGTTGGAAAGAAATCTGTGGTTCAGAGAGAGGAGGGAATTTACCCCAAATCAACTAGTGAGGTAGGATGTCCCATTAGTAGAACTCCTGAGTACCTGGATCCCAGTCCTGAGTGCGTTCCATTGGGCTGTATCAACAATTCCCCCAAGGTCAGAAAATTGGATCTGAAGGTCATGGTTATTTCAGTGGCACCTATGGGATGGTAAAACCTGTTTTAGGAACTAATGTTCAATGATTTACCACAGCGTCAAAAAGAACAATTGGACCCTTTAGGGAAGTTCAGAACTCTATCAGGGTGGAAGGCTGGAGACCTGACAAACTGCTGACCTCAGCTTTGACACATCCAGGAGCAGAAGGTCTAGGGAGTAGAGATGGGAGTGTTAGGGAGTGAGTCCTGTCCCATATATGTTATTCATGAATACTGGTGCATCAGTGGTTGGCCAGAGGATGGGGACCCAAAGCATAGTGGGAAGAGCACTGGATTTGGCATCAGACCTGGCTGTGAATCCAACTCTGTATTACTTGTGAACTTAAGCCAAATACTTGACCATTTTGGGCCACAGACTCCTCATGGGTAAAAAAATGGAGAAGTTGGGCTGTGACCCCTAAGATTTATTCTAGCTCTGGGATCTTTAGGATCTAGGATCTAGAATCTTGCCCCTCCTCCCCCCATCCTTACAGCAAGTCCTAGGCTGAGAATATGGACAAGACTTCTTTGACATGGACAGCATGGAGCATGCTCCCTGACCTCAAGGAGCTGGTAGTAACCCAAAGCATCTTTACAGAAGCTCAGAAAGTGGCTTTGATGATAGCCAAAAAACAAGTATTAATTAAGTTTTTATGATGTGCTCAGTACTGTGCTGAGCCCTGGGATACCAAAAAACTAAAGAATAGTACCTGCCCTCAAGGAGATTACATTTTGATAAGGGAGCCACAATGCAAAGGACCATGTACACGTTGCTGATGACATTAGGGAGGTCATGCAAGTGACATACAAGTAAACTGGATTTAAGTGAGGGAAGGTTTTGCTTTCACTTTCAGAGTCATCTAGGTCCAGTAGCAAAATATAGATCAGGACCACTGAAGAAGGCCCTGGATACAGAGATTTTAACCTTTTTAAAGCTAAGATCTCTTAATAGGTCTAAGTTTCACTGAGGCAACCCCCATTCGGTGATGAAGGACATGGGAGATGATCTCAGACTAGTTTCTGAGAGGAAAGAAAGTGGGAGAAGTCCAGGAGAAGAGTCTTGGAGAAAGCAGAAGGGAGACATGGGGAGGGAAGGATTTCAAGGTCCTCTACAGCTCAGTGAGTACTGACAGTTCCTTTATATCAACACTTCTGGGAGGCAAGTTCTAAGAATTCAGATATTCTTGTTACCTTTCTGAGCCCTTAACTACTTCATAGGGTCCTATTCCTATTCTCATTTTTGCTGAGGCAATTGGGGTTAAGTGACTTGCCCAGGGTCACATAACTAGGAAGTGTTAAGTGTCTGAGGTCAGGTTTTGAACTCAGGTTCTCCTGACTTCAGGGCTGGTGCTTTATCCACTGCACCACCTAGCTGCCCCTTATTCCTATTTCTAAGCATCCACACCCTTATTTAGCTTTGCTGAGAAGAAGACAGAACAGAATTAACTTCTATTCCAGCTCTCAGAGAACTTGAGTATTTCTTCAGAACAGTAATGAATAAAGAAAGGGCTACTATCCCAACCCTTAGCCAATGTGATTAGAAAATAGTTCTTACCAATGTATTGGGTGGGAGAATTCATCACCACCTCTCCCCTCCCCTCCAGCTCTCTAGCCTCTCTGGGGTGGGTTGGTATCAGTCCCGGCAGCCTGGGATTTACTATCAGCAGGAGCAAAGGTGAGGAGGGGAGAATGAGTCAATCATTCACTTATTCGTTTAATAAAAATGTATTAAGTGGTTGCTGCTAGGGGACGTAGATCTTTGAGCTAAGGTCTTTGTCCTCATGGATATCCCAATTTAGAGGGATGGGACCCAAAACCAGGCAGGAGGTAGCCTATGTAATGATAGAAGGAGCACTGGATTAGGAATTAACTGACTTGAGTTTGAATTCCAGTTACTTGGGTGATGTTGGCTAAATCCCAGCTTCTTAAACATGACCTGATATAGGGATCCCATAGTTGAATATGGGGGTCATGAAATTGTGATGTATTATGTGTTTGATTCATACACCTATTATATATATATATACGTATATATATATATCTACTGAAGGTTGTGTAAAAATTTCTCAGATGAAAAGGGGTAATGAGTGGAAAAAATTTAAGAAACCTGGAGTGGGGGGTTGAATTAGATGACCTCTAATGACCCTTGCAACCTTAAATCTGTGATCTTCTGAGTTCCAATACAAAATATTACATGAAAAGTTAACTATGGCATGGGGTAGCTTAGGACTTATTTCATTGATCCAGAGAAATCCCAGAAGAGGAAACTCCCTCCTCAGATGCAGAGAGGCATCTGACCTTTAATTTACAGTCGTAGAAAGTCACCTGAGACAGTCTAGGGTCAATGATTTGCTTAGGGCCACATAATTAGTTTGTATCAGAGGGAGGATTTGAATCCAGGATTTTTCTGATTCCAAGGCCATAGTTCTCTGTCAAGTGTATTATAAACAGGTGAAACAAGTCTCATGTGAGGCTCTGGGGGACTGTTAACTAGGGAAATGGGGTAAGGCATCCTGGAGATTTCACATGTTAGGGGCAGGGCATATGGGTCTGCCCTGAAGAAGAGGGTACTAGTTGGGGAGCTAAGATTTGGGAGATAGTTGAGGGCCTTGAATGCCGAGAAGAGATTTTTAAAGTACCCCTTCTTCCAACCACCCTAAGTGACCTTGTTCCCTGGGATGAAGGGAGTGGCTATCTGCCTCTTTTTAGCCATGAATTATTTCCATCTCAGCTCTACTTAGCACTAGAGAGCTGGCCCTGGTAAGGCAATCTGAGTTGGAGCGAGAGCCAACCCCCAAACCCTCACTTTGCTGGAGCTGCCTATGCGGCCTCCCTCTGGCTTATTATAGATACCATGGCCCCTGGCTCCGGGCATGAGGCTGGCTGTTTATGGCTGCCCCACATTCCAATTCCGGCTTCCTTTGTCCATGCTGACATATAGACTTATGTTCCACAAAGCTGAGACCCAAGGAATCCAAGGGATCATGTGTGCGATGGCCTTCAAGGACCACAAGTTACTTTGGTAAAACCAAGGATATTAGGACCAACAGAAAATTGAGGACACAGATGCTAGAAATAGCTAGTCCAATCTGCCTCACTTTACAGATGGGGAAACTGAGGTCAGGGTAAGGAAAGGAAGGTGCTGAGTCAAAGCAGAGTAAGACTTTGAATGTGACTTACTTACCCAGGGAACATCATAGGGAGCACGAACAGGAAGAAATGAGTTCTCTTTTGGAAGGGCTCTCCCTATCTCCCTCAAGCCAATCAAGTGGCCATCATTGACTGGCCAACAATAGGTGCCTGGCCAAGCCCCAGTTGGTCTTTGGGATCTTATGACTCAGAGTGGGTGTAAATAACAATTGTTTCTGTTTTGACTAGAAACCTTGAGGGTCTTCCCCTCCTAGACTGATTTTTTTTCCATTTTCTGTTGCTTTTTACTTTTACCAAATACATGCAAAGATAGTTTTCAATATTCACCTTTGTAAAACCTTGTGTCCCAGTTTTTTCTCCCTTCCCCTTTACCCCTCTACTCTAGACAGCAAGAATCCAATATAGGTTAAACATGCTTCTAAATATATTTCCATATTCGTCATGCTGTGTAAGAAATTTAGATCAAAAGGTGAGAGAAAAACACAAGAGGGAAAAAAAAAAGCAAACCAATAACAACAAAAAAAATAAGGTGAAAATATTATGCTTTGATCCATATTCAATCTCCACAATTCTGTCTCTGGAAATAGATGGCTCTTTCCATCACATCAGACTGATTAAAAAAATTTAATAAAAGAGGCCATTCTCTGCCTCAGTTCTCACCTAAACTTAACCACTGAATGGGCATTGCCTCAGTCAAACTGAGACCTGTAGAAAACCTTAGCTTAAAAAGGCCAAAGTCTCCCTTTACATCAAGGGCCATCTCTAACTGTCCTGATCTATATCTAGCCACTGGACTCAGATGGTGTGGAGGAGAAAGTGTGGCTGGTGAATTTGCAGAGTCCTCCCTCACTTAAATCCAATTCACTTTCAAGTGATGGGATCACCTTCCTGATGTCATGGTCTTCTCTGAAAATGAAGAACAAGCAACATCAAAGCTGATCAGTAGGGAAGGTTTCACAGGCTCCGTTTCCGACCTAGCTCAGTTTGTCCCATTTTGCTCCCCAATCCCTTCTTCTACTCCAGGTAGCTTGGAGGTCTCCTTCTCCTGAGAGTTAACATACTGATGCCAGACTTAGTGCAAACACTTGATTGGCTTAGTCCACTGTAGTTTAGAACTCTGGAGCTAAAATGATCCACCATCCTCAACCTTTGTTAATAGCAGGAACTAGTTGTAGTAGTTAGTAAGCATGTATCCCCACTCCAGAAGAACTTTCTCTTTTCTGTTTTAAATAAGTTTATATTGATATTTTTTGTTTCTTATATCACTAGCTTACTCATATATCTCTCCAAGAGAATTTCCCAAATGATAAATTATACTTTTCTGAGAAAAAGAGGAGAAAAAAGTCTGCAACTGATTGACACATTGAAAAAGTCCAAAAATGTGTCCAGTGTGTAACACCTGTGAACATACCCCTTCCACAGAGATAGGTTGGGGAAAGTCTTCTCATATCTCTTTATTTAACTTTTATAATTTTGTTACTTTTTTTTTGAATTTTTTTGGTGTGGTATCTTTTCCATTTGCATTTTTGTAGTTACTATGTATGTTGTTTTCTTGGTTCCACTTCATTCTGGATCAATTCAGATCGATCTTTCCATGTTTCTCTGCATTCATCATGCACGTCATTTCTTACATTTCTATTACTTTCATATACCACAATTTGTAGCCAAGCCCCAATCAATGGAAAACTATTTTGTTTCCAATTTTTAGATATCACAAAAAATGATGCTATAAATGTTTTGGAGTATTTGGGGACTTTTTTCTTATTAATCAATTCCTTAGAATATAAGCTCAATAATGGAGTCACTGAGGGCAAAGGGACACTTTGTGTAATTCCAAAGTCCTTTCCAAAATGATTATACCATTTCATAGCTCCATCACAAATATATTATTATGCCTATACTTTTTTTTTCAATTTTTAATTAAACCTTCTTGTTTTCAAAATATATGAGTGGATAATTTTCAACATTTACCCTTGCAAAACTTTGTATTTCAAATTTTTTCCCTCCCTTCCTCCCAATTCCTCCCCTAGATGACAATTAATCCAATGTGTATTAAACATATGCAATTCTTCTATTCATATTTCCACAAATATCATGCTGAACAAGAAAAATCAGATCAAAAAGGAAAAATGAGAAAGAAAACACAATACAAGCAAACAACAACAAAAAGTAAAAATACTATGTTATGATCCACACTCAGTGCCCACAGTCCTATTTCTAGGTGCAGATATCCTTTCACAATTCTTCCAACATCAGGTGCTGCCATTTTTTTGGTCATCTTTGCCAATTTTCGGGGTATAAGATGAAGCCTGTGGATTGTTTTGATTTGCATTTCTCTTATTATTAATGATTTGGAGTATTTTTCCCCTTGTGGTTGTGAATAATTTGCAATTATTTGTTTGAGAAATGTTTGTTCATATCCTTTTACCATTTATCTATTTGGGATTGGCTATTAATCATATATGTGTGTATGTTCATGTCCATGTATATATATATGTATATATATGTACACACATACATACATAGAGAGAGAGAGAGAGAGAGAGAGAGAGAGAGAGAGAGAGAGAGAGAGAGAGAGAGTTTATATAGTTTGGACAGCAAGCCATTATCAAAGAAATTTGATACAAAGATTTCCCTCCTTTGCCTACTTTCTTTCTTATCCTACCAGTAGAGTTTTCAATAAACAAATGATTTTCCTTTCCTTGTTTCTTAAACAGGTCAATGAGTACACTAGCTAGTTTTTGATAGTTTGGAATGTTTTATTTACTTTTATTTATTTACTTAGGCAATTGGGGTTAAGTAACTTGCCCAGGGTCATACAGTTAGTGTCTGAGTGTCTGAGACCAGATTTGAACTGAGGTCCTACTGACTTCAGGGATGGTGCTCTATCCATTGCACTACCTAGCTGCCCCACAGATTAGAATGTTCTAGAATGATGGTATCTGAGATCAGGGAGGGAAGTCAGAGACCATCTTATCCAACTCCAACAGCATAATTTATAAGTGATCATTCAGCTTTCACTTGGAATGAGAGGGATAAGAATCAACAGGGATAATTGTGAGGTTTATTTTAAGAATGGTAGACTTGGGTTTGTCTGTAGGTAGCAGGAAAGGAGTCAGCAACCAAGGAGAGGTATAAGAACAGAGGAAAAGTATGGATGATAGTAGGAGGTAAACTGTTTAAAAAGACACAAGGGGATGAAAATAACCAGAAGGATTGACCTTGGCCAGAAAGTCCTCTTCATCCATTACAGGAGTAAAGGAGGAAACAGTAAGATTTGAACTTGAGGGGTTGTCAGGTGACAGGATGAGGGAGAAGAGGAATCTCTTAATCAGTGACCTTGATTTTCCATGTCAAATACAAGCTCAAGCCTTTGGCTGGGGAGTGGAAGGGAGTGCTATAGGAGATTTGAAGAAAAAAGAGATTTGGAACAACCATTATGAAGAGTTAGAAAATCCATTTGGGAGGAGCAGAATAAATTACTTTGCTGTAAGGAGGACTCAGATGAAGTCAGATAACACATTGGACCTACGGAACCTAATCCAAGATTGGATCTAGTCAGCAAGGATACATGATCTCCTCCAGTTCTGTCTGGCAGTGTGGGAGGAGGAGAGAATGAGACACATTGAGGGAGAAATACAGGATGGGACCTTGGCAATATGTGACTGGTTGTGAGACAAGAGACATATTGGCTTTGTGACCCTAAGTCTTAGAGTCTCTCTGTGCTCTGTCTCTCAGTTTCAAGAATTTTCTCTGGCTGTTGCCCATGCCTGGAATGCTCTCACTCTTTAACTCCTGACTTCCTTTAAGTCCCAACTAAAATCCCATCTTCTACAAGGAGCCTTCTCCAACCCCTTTTTTATGTTAAAATATATGTTAAATCCAATGTATGTATACATATTTATACAATCATCTTGATGCACAAGATAAATATAGATCAAAAAGAAAAAAAAAACTGAGAGAGAAAACAAAATGCAAGCAAACATCAATAGAGTGAAAATGCTCTCTCTGTATGTAGATGGTTCTCTTCATCACAAGATTATTGGAACTCATCTGAATCATCTCAATGTGCAGCCCCTTTTAATATCAGTGCCTTCCCTCTGTTAATTATTTATTATTTATTCTGTATACACATCTCACATCATTAAATTGTAAACTCTTTGAGGGCAGGGGCTATCTTTTGCCTCTTTTTGTATCACTAGTGTTTAGCACAATGTCTGGCACATAATAGATGCTTGATAAACGTTTATTGATTGATTGCTCCAGGTAACTCTCTAAGCCCATTGGTTACTAAGTTCTGACATATCTCTATATCAATGATTCCCTATATCACTGATATAGGGTTTATATTAATGAATCTCTGGTTCAGTTTTAAAAAAGAAAAATAGTTCCGAAATGTCATTCTTTATTACTGTTTTCCAAGGCCCCACTTAGAATTTTTGTCTGAGATGTTCACTCATACTATGTGACCATGAGGTCATTTAACCAAAGAGCCTCAGTTTCCTCATCTCTAAAATGGGGATAATAATACAGTACCAATCTCATGGGCTTGTTCTGAGGGGACTGATTTTCAAACTTTCAAGTACTATGGAAGTGGAAGTTGTTATAGTTATTATTTTTACAAATGGTATATTCCCTGATGGGTTCCTCAGATCTAGGGAACTTGTTGAACTTCTAGCATCCTTGAAGATCAGAAAGAGAAGGGGATGAATCCAGCTCACCAGACATAGGGTATTTTGAAATGAAGGTCAAAGATGGTACATCTCTTTGGACAGAGGCGACATAGCTTGTATGGAAAGGACGCGAGCTTGGGGCTTTTAAGTTTTTTCCCTACAGACTTCCTTCTTTTTTTTCCAGTTTGCTCCAGGTTGTCCAGCTCTGGACAATAATTTTTTTTGTCTTTATGCCCAACCTAACCAAGGAGAAAGGATGAGAAGGAAGAGGAGGAGAAAGAATGAGAAGGAAGGGGAGAAGAAAGGAGAAAAGGAAAGAGACCATCAGCGGTTCTCCTTTTTTTCTTGACCTGATACTCAAGGCCATCCACAATCTGGCACCACCCTGCCCTTCCAATCTTACATCCCACAAAGAATCCTAGGAGAGAAAAAACAGTTTGGGGTACAGGGCTTTGCACATAGAAGGGACTTGAACACATATGTCTTGAAAGGACTTGGATTTGAATCCTGCTTTATCATTTACCACCTGTGTGAATTTAGGCAAATTTCTTAATTTCACTGAATCTGCTTCTTCAACTGTGAAATGTGGAGGTGGACCTACTTGGTCTCAAAGGTTCCTTTTAGGTCCAGAACTATGATCTTATAAATTGCATTGAGAGGCTCTATTTCACCAAAGTTTGGAATAAAGCACAGAAATCGGAGAGTGGAGGCCTCTTCCTAAATGTTTATTGGAAAAGTATTATTTGGCTCCTGCCCTGTAGCATTAGCCCCAATCACAGATTGCAGCCTGAGCATGGCCCTCCCTCTGTGGCTCCTCTTCATGTGGTGGCCTCTTGGGGAAGGGCCAGACCCCCTCTCCTGCCCTCAGCTCTCAGCTCTCCAGCCAATAACAGAAGACAGAGCAAACCCACAGCCCCTGGCAATGATTCTTCCATCAAGAGCCAATGAACCCCTCATGTGGCTGCGCCCAAGACTGGGGGGGGGAACACAGAGGTTTTGGACATCAAAGATTGGTTATGCATGAGGCCCACTGAAATCTATTCTAAAGACAGTGATTGGGGGTTTTCACTTCATAGCAGGGAGTCTTGAGTCTCTCTGTGGCTGGCTCCTGACTTTCTAAGTTGACTTTGAGGGTCTTCATAGAGGCTGAAAACCCTTGAAGAATTTTTTCACTCAGGCTTTTCTTAGAATTTTAAAATGGATAACTGAGAAGGAAAAGAGCATTAATCCCCACCCTGAAGGAACTCACAGTCTGAAGGATCTAGAGCAGGGTTCCCTGTTGTGTCCTTGGGAGATCAAAGTCTGGGGAAACTTAATGCTTTCTCTGAAGAATTCAAGGACTGGTTAGGGAGACTGGACTCAAACGTAGGAGCTGGTTAAATGATGATATCATGATTTTCATAAAGAGAAGAAGAGGAAGGGATACTTCAAGTCATAGACTCAATGAGGTTGGTGTCCTTCCTTCCCCAATAAGATTCTGGAGCAGATAATTGAATAGATGATTCTTGGGATTGCTAAGAGTGGCGTGAGGAACTCTCAAAATAAGTCCTGCCAAGCTGTACAGTGTAACCATGAAGGAGGTCATGTAAGCTCTGTGAACCTCAGTTTCCTCATTTCTAAAATAGGGATAATAAAACAAATACCAATCTCACAGGCTTGTTATGAGGAGATTGATTTGCAAACTTTCAAGTATTATGGAAGCAAATCCCAGCAAGTGAACCAAGCTAATCACTTACAAGTGATATATATCTTAGGACACATTCTTGTAATGGGCTGAACACTGGACTGATGGCTTCTAAGGTCCCCTCTAATTCTAAGATTCCTTGATTTCCTAGGATGATTGAGTAGATTCTCCCCCCAACCCCCTGCATGGATAGTAGAGTTATGTTTGACTGTGACCCTAATTGGCATTTTCTTGGCAAAGATACTGGAGTGGTTTGCCATTTTCTTCTCCAAGTCATTTAATTGATGAGGAAACAGAGACAAATAGAGTTAGAGGACTTGCCCAAGGTCATGCAGCTAGTAAATGTCTGAAGCTGTATTTGAACTCATGAATATGTCTTCCTGAATCCCAACTCAATGTTCCATCCACTGCACCATTTAAATGCTCCCTGTGGAGCATACTCAATCCCTATTTCTGATTCCAGGTAAACATATGGAAACTTGAGGTGGTGGTGGTGTGGGGAGTACTGCATCTGGCTAGATACGATTCAGAAGTTAAGGGCTGGCATTCAGATGACAGAGTCCTTTGATTATCTATGGATCTGGAAGAGCTGATGACTCAGATGATGTACAAACCCTACCTCCTGCCCCCTTCTCTACCTTCATTTCTTGTTGTCCTCTTAGTTGTGACTTTCCAGATGTGATAATGTGACACCAGTAAGGTATATCATGGTTACTCCATCACTACTTGTTATGTGGACAGTGGCCACATAAGGATAGTGGCCATAAGTAGGCTTTGCACTGGGGCTCTCAACTACCTTTTCTTCTTTATTCTTTTCTGATCTTGGCAGACAAGTACAGCATAATGGATGTGTATAGAATTGAAATAAGACTTTGTGAGTCTGAAAGATCTCTAGGTCCTGGATTTTAGGCAGTAGGAGTAGCTTTTGAATCATTGAGAATGGTTACTGGGAAGAAAAGTTGTCCAAGCCTGGCTTGGTATTTAAAAAAAATTTTTTTTTCACCAGCACATATATACTATATATCCAGAGAATGCTGTCTAATTAGCAGTTCTATATACTACTCTCTGTTCTAATAGGGGTTAAATATTAGAATCCTGTCAGATTATATTTGTAATTTAAAATTAAGTTACTCAATCCGGCTAGTTCTTTTAATAAACATTGTACTTCCTTATGTGTAGCAATTCTTTTTGTGTAAAGAAATAATTTATCTTTGTCCCAGCAGTGTTTCTATTGGGTCTATATCCCAAAGAGATCTTAAAGGAAGGAAAGAGAGCCACATGTGCAAGAATGTTTGTGGCAGCCCTTTCTGTAGTGGCTAGAAACTGGAAACTGAATGGATGCCCATTGATTGGAGAGTGGCTGAATAAATTATGGTCTATGAATATTATAGAATATTATTGTTCTGTAAGAAATGACCATCAGGATGATTTCAGAGAAGCCTGGAGAGATTTGCATGAACTGATTCTCAGTGAAATGAGCAGAACCAGGAGATCATTATACATGGCAACAGCAAGACTATATGGTGATCAATTCTGATGGACATGGCTCTCTTCAACAATGAGATGTTTCAAACCACTTCCAATCGTTCAGTGATGAAGAAAGCCATAAACACCCAGGGAGAGGCCTGTGGGAACTGAGTGTGGACCACAACATAGCATTTTCACAATTTCTGTTGATGTTTGCTTGCATTTTGTTTTCCTTCTCAGGTTTTTTTTTCTTGTAGATCTGATTTTCCTTGTACAGCAAGATAACTGTATAAATATGTATACATATATTTGATTCATCATATATTTTAACATAATTAACATGTATTAGACTACCTGCCATCTGGGGAGGGGGTGGGGTGAAGGAGAGAAAAATTTGGAACAGAAGGTTTTGCAAGGGTCAATGTTGAAAAATTACTCATGCATATGCTTTGCAAATAAAAAAGTTTTAATAAAAAAAGAAACAAGTTAACTGTACCATACCCACTTCATTTTGAATATTGGGTACTGTTGTTACTACTCTCTCCCACCTCCCCATTTTGGGGAGACCTTAGGAAAAGTAAAAATCATTCCTTCGGGAGCCAGGGTGGTTGACTTGATGAGCCAATGAATGTGAAAAAAGGGAGTCCCTCTCTCAATAGAGGTCAGATTTTCCCGGATTGATCCCTAACTAGACTGCATGTTTGGGTACAGGGAGGGGAAGAGCAGGTGACTCTGGCTCTTGTGGATTCAGCCTGAAGTTTTTCAATGCTAGAACCAAGTCATAGATTTAAAGCTGTTAAGTCTATCTAGTCTAATCCCCTCATTTTACAGATGAGAAAACTGAGGATATAGAAAGTCACTTGATTTACTCTAGGGGGAGTAAATGTCAGAGACAGGATTGGAGCTCAGGTCCTCTGACTACAGAATGATTGTTCTGTGAATATAAGCTCCCTGAGGGCAGGGAGCATTTCATTTTTCTGTCACAGTGATTTTACTCTTAAGTGTTAATTGAGTTGAATGAGAACAATAAACTATCTAGCTCATCATACTGAGTTCAAAAGACAATGAAA
Organism: Myrmecobius fasciatus; assembly: GCA_023553655.1. Classification (NCBI taxonomy): domain Eukaryota; kingdom Metazoa; phylum Chordata; class Mammalia; order Dasyuromorphia; family Myrmecobiidae; genus Myrmecobius; species Myrmecobius fasciatus. The sequence continues at coordinate 887,344 of JAJPUD010000069.1, forward strand.
AAGATAGATATATAGCTTGAAAATTAGTGGAGGTGAGGCAGCTAGGTGACGAAGTGGATAGAGCAGCAGCCCTGAAGCCAGGAGGACCTGAATTCAAATCTGGCCTCAGACACTTAACACTTCCTGGCTGTGTGACCCTGAGCAAATCACTTACCTCCAACTGCCTCAGAAAAAAGAAAGAAAGAAAAAATTAGCTCAAAGGAACTTTGAAGGGCACCTTGGAGAGACTTCTTATGGATTTCTATTCCTTGTGAGTACTTGTACCATGTGTGATCTTGGGCAGGTCATGCTACTTTTCTGAACTTCAGTTTTCTTCTGTGTTGTTTCTCGGTTGGGTCCAATTCTTTGTGACCCACTTTTTTTTTTTCCTCTAAAGATACTGGATACTTGCCATTTCTTTCTCCAGTTCATTTTACAGATGAGAAAACTGAGGCATCAAGTTTAAGAGACTAGCCCCATGGAGCCACTTCTTCCTTTTCAGTGAAGTGGAGCTAAAACTACTTGTATTACCTGTCTTATAAGAATTTTGTGGATCAAATAAATAACATAGAGAAGATACTTTGTAAACCATGCAACATAATAGCAAATAATAATAACCATAGCTGGCATTTACTTAACACTAAAATTTGTGAAGCCCTTTACATCCCTTCTCTCAATGATCCTGCTAATAATCGTATGATATAAATACCTTTATTGTCCCCATTATTTAGATGAGGAAATTGGGCCTTAAGAGAGAGCTTAAACAAGCCCAAGGTCAAATACATTCCTGTTATATAGCACTATATTCATCTTTATTTATGCCATAATATGAGCTCTTATTATGGTTATAACTCAACATATAAGGCAGTCTGTGAGAAATAACAAATTATTTTGGTGTAGTACAAAAGGTTATTGATAGCAGCTTTGTGTCCCAGCTCTACAACTAAACAGATGTCTGAAAATGAGATAGCCATTCTCCCTCTCCCAGGTCAGTTTTTCCATGTATAAAATGAGATGGGCAAAATTGTAAGACATGGACTAGACAATAATGTTAGCAAAAATGAAACCCCCCCAAAAATACCACTATATGACACAATCAGGAAGGCCTGAATTCAAATTTAGCTTCGGACACTTCCTAGCTGTGATTCCCGAGGATCACCTTTAAGCTGCTTATCCTCTATTTCCTTCATTTTCTCATTTGTAAACTGAGGATAATAATAGAACCTGTTGTGAGGATCAAATGGGATATTTATAGATTGTTTTGCAAATCCTGAAAAACTATATAAATGCTAGCTATTGCTATTTATTATTATTATTATTAGTAGTAGTAGTAGTAGTAGTAGCAGTAACAGCAACAGTAGCAATAGCAATAATAGTGATAGTGGCAGTAATAGTAGCAGTAGCATAAGCAATAATAGCAACAATAGCAGTATCAGCAACTGAGTAGCAGTAGCAGTAGTAGTAGCAATAGTAGCAGGAATAGGAGCAGGAATAGCAGTGGTAGTGATGGCGAAAAGATTGTAGACATTAACCCCTTGAGCTCTGTCTGGAAGGAGATCTCCTGGAGTATGTAGGGATCTGGCGGTGGTATTATTTCAATGCCATTTAGTTTTATTATCAAAGCCTTGAATGAAAGCCTATGTGACATACTCATCAAGACTTACAATTAGGAGGAATAACTACTAAAGGATAGAATGATGATTCAAAACGACTAAAATGAAATTTAATAGGAAAATTATTAAGCCTTATATTCCTGTATAAAAACATCAACTTCCCAGGTAAAAGATAGATAGACAATAGTCCTTGAGGAGAAAAAAAAAGAAAAGAACTGAGAGGTTCCATGCAATATTATTTGACGGTGAGAGAGGCAGGGTGGTTTTTTCTTGCATTAAGGAGGACTGCTGTGGTCCTGAAGCTCTCTGTGTCTGTGAGACCACATCTAGAATAGAGTGTTCTATTTTCAATGCTGGGTATATGAGGATAGCATCTACATTAGCCAGCATTAAGGGCAGTGCCCAGTGCAATGGAGAGCTTAAAAATTACTTCTTGATTGGCCTTGCCTTCAGGAAGCATAATGTTTAATAGGGAAAAGTCAAAAGCACATGTGCATGTGCCCGTATAAATATACACATGGACACACAGTCATGACACAAGGGAGAGATTTATGTGAGGAAAGAAAGTGTCTCCTTGCCCAGTACAGTTCCTAATTCATAACAGACTTTTAATAAGTGCTTTTTGATGAAGTGATTTCAAGTGGTCAGGGGAGGAAAGGCCTCAAATACTTAGTTGCACTGCTGGGACAATAATAACAACAATAATAATAATAATAATTCCCATAGTGATTTAAAGTTTGCAAAGTGTTTTACATACATTATCTTATTTAATTATATTCAAACCTGGGAGGCAGGTGCAATTCTTATCCTCCTTTTTATAAATGAGAAAACTGAGGCTAGGTGAGGTTAACCACATTCAGGATCACACAGTCCCTTGGTATTACATCATGTTGATTTTAAAATAATCTACAATTACCTTTCTACAAAGCATCTTTTACTATCCCTTCTGAGATGATTTCTAGGCAGAAAGGGCTGAGGGAATGCCAAGAGGCCAAAAAACCAAAAGAACAGAAATTTGAATGATTCTTTTCAAATGGGTCCATAGTTCCCCAAATAAAGCTATTGTTTCTCTAGTCAGAAAGGATGAGGGAAGGAAGATCAGATTTGTCCCTGGCTTCCTTTTTGCCTGAAGCCTTAATCCTGATTCATTAGAGAGAAAATCAAAGGTTACAGGCTGGAGGAAATGAATCCCGGGGCCTCCTTATTGCAATATATGCAGCAAATAATTTTATAAGCCCCTCAGGCATCATTAGGCTGTCGGATGAGCCTGGTGAGGAAAGGTAATTGTGGGTTATTGTAAGCATGTGATTATGGGGGTGGGGAGGACACTGTGGTCCTGCCTGAGATTCAGCTTCAAGCACCTGTGACCTGTCAGACCCAAACTCTAGCCTGTCAGGCCTAATCACCAGGCAGTGATGATGGAGCACCTCTGATTACTACAAATAAAAGTTACCATTAAGTTAATAGGATCTAGAACTGGGAGGGACCCCAGAACATAGAACACAGAACGGCAGAGCTGAAAGGAAGCTTTGAAAACCATTAGACTGAGTTCTCTCATGCTAGAAATGAGGAAGCCAGAAAGGGAAAAAACTTGCCTAAAGTCATTCAGCAGAACTCAGTACTAGAACTCGTGTTCTAATTTCATCTCAGGACTTTGCTTCAGTCACGTCACTTAAAAAATAATATCTTAAAATGTTTATGTGTGTGAGCTCCTATGCTGGACATTAAAGCCAAGCCTTCCTTAGAGCTTGAGAGGAGTACATTGTGGCCTAATAGACAAAAGCTGGGCCTGGCATTAGGAAGATCTGAATTCAAATGGGGTCTCAGATACTTACTAGCTGTGTGACCTTGGATAAGTCACTTAACCCTGTTTTCCTTACTTTTCACAAATGAGGGTAAAAATAGTACCTACCTCTCAGCCCTGTTGTGACAGGCCAATGAGATAATAATTATGAACTGCTTAGCCTAGTGCCTGACTCTGTAAATGTTAGCAATAATAATTATTAATACATTTACAGTTATAGAATCTGAGATTTTCTGGCCTGAAAGGGTCCTCAGGGAACATCTAGTCCAAAGTCTCTTACCGTGAAGGCACTTCCTCCCTACTCCCAACCCCAACTTTCCTAACCAGAGAAGTTACAACAACTTACTTTGTATAATAATTATCTTCATTTTACAGATGAGGAAACTGAGACAGAAGAGGGGCATAATATACCCAAAGCTGCATGGCTGGTGTTGGAGCTAGTAGTCCTGACTCTGACTTAGTATTATCCTAATCCCACTCTGGTAGTGCTCTGTTTCAATAAATCTTTTGAAGCAGGGAGCAATAGAGAAGTAAGAAGGAAGGAAAAATGGAGATTAGTGTTGATGAGTCTAGATGGGTTTATCTTGAATCAGTCTTGAAACAGCTCTTTCTACTCCAGGGTGTGTGTGTGTGTGTGTGTGTGTGTGTGTGTGTGTGTGTGTGTGTGAATGTGTGTATATGTGGGAGAATCAATCTTCCTCAATCCCAACGGAGTTGGGAACAGAAGTCCCCATCCTCATCTCATTCCCTGGTGGATGGGAGACAGACAAAGAGCTGTGCAGGATATTTCCTGAAGTCATTTGTAATGAAGACAACATTTCCTAATGATAATTACCAGCTGGTCTGAGGAGGGTTTAAGTGGAGGGCAGAGGCTCCAGTTCTTCCTCTTAGTTGCTAGGAGGGGGTCTCTGACAAATGGGTTTCAAATCTTTAGGTCAGCATTTTGAAATCCATTACTGGGAATCTTCTAGTTGGTCCCTTCACAAGATCCAAAGGGGACCCGAGACTGGATAAATAACAACCATAATAATTGCTCTCAGCTCTTCAGTGTATCTCAAATCCCTTTCTTCCTGACATGGAGGGAAGAGAGAGTGCAAGGATTCACAGGATTTATTTAGCCCTACTCTCATATTATTTTTACTGTGCAGATGTCTCAAACTTACCACATCCCAAAGAGAAAACATCATCTGTTCCTACCTCCAAACCCTCTCCTCTTCCAAATTTCTCCAGGGACATGACTATCATTCCAGTTAACCAGATTCAAAATTCAGGTTCTATCTTTGACTCTTTGTTCTCATCCCACAATCCAGTTAGTTTCCAAATAGTGCTGTCTCTACCTCTATACATTTCCCACAATTCCATCCTCTCTCACTCATATTGCCACTGATCACTTCAGAGCTTTCTCCATCACCTCTCTCTTAGACTGTTGCAATTGCCTCCTAATTGGCTTCTTCACTCTTTTCTAATTCATCCCTCATGGAGCTGCCAAAGTGATTTTCTTAAAGCACAGATTGGATGCTCGCTGCCTTTTTCACTATATTCAGTACTTTTCTATCACCTCTGGGATCATCCAAAAACTCTTCTCTTCTCTTTGGCTTTAAAGCTCTTCACAACATGGCCCCCAGCTTATCTTTTCACACATATATTATGCACATCCTATGCTCCAGCCATACTGGTCTTCTTTCTGTTCTTCATTTCCTCTATTCTATCTACTTTTTCCAAATCTTTTCCCTGTTCGTCATCCATCATGTCTAGAATGCTTTTTTTACTCACCTCTGTCACCTAGATTTCCAAGTTTCCTTTAAGACTCAGCTGTCACCTTTGACATGAAGCACCTCCTGATGTTCCCTCCCCCACCCCAGATGCTGACATCCTCTCCTGCCCCCCAAACATCCTACTTTTCACCTTATGATTTGTCTATATGTATTCTGGTGGGCTGAATGGGGATAAATATGTCAGTTTACATCAGTTCTACCCCAGTTACCTGAAGCCACTAGAAAGTTAGCTTTTCCTGGTGACAGCTTCAGTTTCTCCTGAAATTAATTTTTTTGTTGTTGTTGATTGACTGACTCCTTGCTGGTATGTGAAAGAATCAGGAAAGCCACCTGCTATGTTTAGGACTATTTTATCTGTCATCAGGTGGCCATATATTGTCACCCACCTAAATTTAATGACATTAGTTTAATTGGAAAAATCGGTGGTTTGAATTTCTAGCCCTATGTGGCTGGGGTGTTTATGCATGTTTAAGGAGAGAAATAAATGACGACATTGGAATAAATTTTTGCTTCAGAGAAAGTCCTGAGAGTTGTGGGGAGGCATTAGTAGAAGCTACCTTTAGGAAACTTTCTTTTTAAAATTTATAGTGAGGGGGTTTATATCAGGCTAGGGAGATTTTATTCCCATAAAAAATTGGGATCTATGAGAGTAGGTCCACAAATGAGAGAGGAAAGAGGATTTTACATACTAAATAAGACTTGGGCACACAAAGAGAAAAAGACAGGAAGAGAAAAAGGAACAAAGTGGAGACAGAGGTAGAGAGAGAGACAGGGACAGAGAGAGAAAGAAGGAAAAAGAGAGGAAGAGGATGGAGGGAAGGGGAGACACACACACATATATACACACACAGAGAGACAGAGACAAAGAGTGAAGGAAAAAGAGAGGAAGAGGATGGAGAGTGGGGGAGACACACACACGGGGGGAGAGAATGAGAGGGGAAGGGAGAGAAGAAAAAAGAAGCAGAATTGGAGAAGGAGAAGGAAGAGAAGAAATAGGAGGAGGAGGAGGAGAAGAAGAAAGAAGAAGGAGGAGAAGAAGGAGGAGAAGGAGAAGAAGGAGCAGAAGCAGAAGGAGGAGAGGGAGAGGGAGAGAGAAGGAGAAGCAGAAGCAGAAGCAGCAGGAGAAAGAGAAGGAGAAGAGAAGGAGAAGAAAAAGGAGAAGAAGAAGGAGAAGAAAGAGGAGGAAGAGAAGAAAGAGGAGGAGGAGGAGGAGGAAGAGGAGGAAGTAGGGGAGGAGAAGGAAAAGGAGGAGGAGGATAAGAGGGAGGAAGGAAAGGGGAAGAGGAGGAGGAAGGGAAAGGATGAAGGAGAAGAAGGGGAGGAAGAGGAGGGGAAGAAAAAAAAAGATTAGATAGAAAAAGGAGACTGGGAAGAGACTTGGAAAGGGAGATGACAAACATGTGTCCCCTCTCTGCTTTCTGTCTCTGTCTCTGTCTCTCCTCCTTCTCCCTCCCTCCCTCCCTTTCTCCCTCCCCCCCCTCGCTCCCCTCTCTCCCTCTCTCCTCTCTCTCTCTTTCTCTCTCTCTGTCTCTGTCTTTCTCTCTCTTTCTCTCTCTCTCTCTCCTCTCTCTCTCTTCTCTCTCTCTCTTTCTCTCTCTCTCTCTCTCTCCCCTCTCTTCTTTTCTCCTTCTCTCTCTCTTTCTCTCTCTGTCTCTCTCTCTATCTCTGTCTTTCTCTCTCCTTCTCTCTCTCTCTCTCTCTCTCTCTCTCTCTCTCTCTCTCTCTCTCTCTCTCTCCCCCCCCCCCCCAA
>JAJPUD010000069.1:894364-941690 GCA_023553655.1 Myrmecobius fasciatus
CCCCCCCCCCCCAAGAGCTTTACACTGGACATTCTCCATGCCTGGAATCCATTCCCTTCTTGCCTCTAAGAATTCCAGGCTTTCTTCAAGGCTCACTTCAAGTATTATTTTCTACTAAAGGCCACCAGGCTTGGAGTCAGGAAAAGTTCATTCTCTCTCCTAAGTTCAAATCTGGCCTCAGACACTAGCTGAGTGACCCCGGGCAAGTCATTTACCCCTGTTTGCCTCAGTTTCCTCATCTGTCAAATGAGCTGGAGAAGGAAATGGCAAACACCTCAAGAAAACTCCAGATGGAATTATGAAGAATAATCCATGACTGAAAAATAAATAACTGACAACCAACAGAGAGAATGTATTATAATGTGATTTTTAGGCCTTTCACTGTTCTGGCGATCTTCTGCACATTTCTGGTTGCTGGTCCTTCCTAAAATGGGGCAGCTGAATATAGGCACACTAGCTGTGGTATGGCTGATAGGAGAGGGGTGAGAGAGCAGATCTGGGCTAAAAAAATCATTAGAGGGCAGCATTGATCTGATGGCTAGAATTCCAGGCAGCCGAGGGTGTGACTAAAGAGATAGCCCATTCAGGTTCTCTCAGCAGGAATGATTGAAGAAATTGATGGGCTGAACCAAAGAAATCATGGTTCCCTTATGTATTGAAATCCCTCATCCACATTTCATTTTTGCAATATTCCTGAGAGTTATGCAGTGCACAAATATTTGTTCCCATTTTACAGATGAGGAAAATAGTCTTTAAAAGTAAAATATGTATTTGCCATATTCTGTGAATAGTCTTTTTTAAAAAAAATTGTTCACAATAGTTCACAGCAATGTGGAAGTGTTACCTTCTATTAAGGTATAGGGAGCCCCCACACTGGTGAAACCATGTGGTTTTGGGAGGATTTAAAAAATATGTCACAAAGATGACAGCAATCAGCAGTTGAAGGTTAAAACAGTAGAGCTGGGACTAGAACTATCCACACAGGACCAAATTATGGATTCATTAATGATTAAAGGGAATTAGTGACAACATAGACCCCCGAACTATATTTGGATTTCTGGCACATAGAGTTGCAAAGACAGACATTGGAGAATGTGGGGCATGTATGGAGATCCTATAAATGCTTCTAGTCTGCTAATCATGTGATTAATAGGAGCTTTTTTCAATTGTCTCCATAGCCAAAACTGGGGATAATTTTAAAATGACTGGAGTCAGCCATTTTTGCCCAGTATTCTTGGCTTCAGGTTCTTTGGGGGATCTCTATAACTCCTTTGTTCATAGTTTCTGATGAAAAGGGCCCCTTTGAGACCACACTGGCCTTCATGAAAGGACCCAGGTCTTTGGATATTGCATCTGCTTTGGGTGAAGGGATTGAAGCTTCTGATCTTTTAAGTTTTGAAAGATCAGGAGGATACCCTGGTGCCCTGGGATCCTAAGTTCTGAATTTTGTAACTATCACGGCTTTGATGTCCTGAGGAACAAGGGATAGCCTTTAAGAGAGACCTTCTGGATCAGGAATAACTACAGTGAGCAATGGTCTGACAGCCATATTGCATTTGGCTCAGGCATAAACCTGAGAGTACCAATTCTAGCTAGAAACTGAGCTAAAAATGTGTTCCTTTGGAGTTGGGGAAAATATTTGTAGTTTTGTTCTTGTTACATCTCTAAGTATTTTAATAATTAATTGATATTAAGTAGGTAAATGGAACTGGATTGCTAGTTAATGGCATTTAAGAGTGGAGGCAACACAACTTATGGGTGTTTGAGCTGATGGTAGTTGAGATCAGACACTCCATAATATGTCCTAGAATACTGGTTAGGGAGATGTAACATCCTGGCTTTGGAACAGAGAACCAGGGTATTCTTGCTGCATAAGACTTATTCCTGGCTTAAGTTTAAGCTGATAATGTCAACCCAATTAACATCCTTATTTTTCCTTAGTCAGTGTCTTCTCCCCTCCTGAAAGTCATAAATCCAATGTAAGTGACCAAGAGAACTAACAAAATGGTGGCAGTAATCTTTATACCTGTAATAATAAAAAAATAGCTCTAATTTTATAGCACATTAAGCTTTGCAGAGTGTTTACCTTGAAATAGCTATGTGAAACAGGGCAAGAAATTGAACCTTTCTCACAAATGGAGAAACTGAGGTTGGGGGGGGGGAGTGATTTGTTCATTGTCTGACTACTAATGAGTTTAGGAGTTGGGGTTTGAATCCAGGTGTCCTAGCTCCAATCTTTGTGGTTATTGTATTTCAACTGTGTTTGACTCTTCAAAATCCTGTTGGGGATTTTCTTGGCAAAGATACTGGAGTGTTTTTGTCATTTCCTTCTCCAGTTCATTTGACAGATGAGGAAACTGAGGCAAATAGGAACAAGTGACTTGTCCAGGGTCACACAGCTAATAAATATGTGAATTCAGATTTGAACTCAGAAAGATGAGTCTTTCTGCCTGCAGCACTCTGTGTACTAACTGCCCCACCTAACTGCCCCAAATCTAAACATGGTACTTTTTAAAAATGACATCAGATTACCATTCTGTAAAGTGCATTTAACTTCTCAGGAAGCTTTCATATTGATTATAGAAAGGTATTCTGGTGTCCAGAAAAATCACCTTGTGACAAGTCTGCCACTAAACATGCTCCCATTTCTTTTTCTTTTTTTCTCATTAGAACACCGATTTTATTTTATCTCTTCATTGATAAGGAAGAGTGAAATAATAGCCTGCATTTCTCCAAACTTTACAGTTTACAGTCTTTTCCTTACAACAACTTTGTAAAACTATAAAAATGTTGTTATGTCTATGTACAGAATTTATCCTCAAAAAAGTTAAGTGACTTGTCCAAGTTGAAGTAGTTACTAGCTTTCATTTCTCTCAACAACTCTAGAGGCTTAGGGATGGCTGTCTCCATTTTCTTATTGAGTCATTTTGCAGTTGTGTCCAAATCTTTGTGATTCCATTTGGGATTTTCTTGGCAAAGATACTGGAGTGACTGGCTATTTTCTTCTCCAACTCATCTTACAGATAAGGACACTGAAACAAGTAGGGTTAGGTGACCTGCACAGGGTCACACAGCTAAAAAGTGTTTGAGGCTGGATTTGAATTCAAGTCTTCCCACTTCCACACCCAGCACTCTAGCAGGCTCTAGAAGGAGTCTTGACATGAGTGAATATTCCAGGCTCAGACAGAGCAGGGAGGGAAGGCTGCCCCAGGAAAGGAGATGGAACTATTAAACAGGAAGCTGGTCCAGATATGAAGAGAAGGTAAGGGGAGAAAACAAGGGAGAAACCACAGCTACGTAAAAAGTTGGCATGAAGTCCTCAGAAACTGGCATTTATCCTAAAACCACACATCTGGCATCTTCCACCATGCCCGATTGTACACAATCCGCTTCATTCTTCTTCACATAGAGGCTTTTCCTTCCTATCTTCAGGTCAGTTTGGGTTATCCCAACCTCATGACTAATCACTGGGTAGGGTCATCTTCCCCCTTCTCTGTATTTTAATTAAAACACCCAGAGAAAGAAGATGGTTCCATTCACATTCTCCATTTTATTATCCTACTGCCTTCCCACCATTTTTCATCTGCTTTTTGACAAAGGCATAACCCTTCAAGCCAAGGCTGTTGGTTGGAACTTTAGGGAATGTCTGGGAGTAGAGTGGGGGGAGTTCTCTTGTCTTTTCCTCCAGTATCAGATAGATGATAGGTATGGAGATGAAGGAGAGACAGGATTGGTCCAGTGAAGACTGGTCTTGCTCTTGTCCAGTATTCTGTTCCAAAGGGGATTATTATTATGATGATGGTTCATCCCTGATAGAATTGAGTCTTTTGAATAACTCATAAAAGCAACCTTCTAATGTGTAGAAGTGAGTGCACCTTTGCATGAAATCCCAGTTCTTCAAAAAGTTCCTTTTCCTAATCTTGTTTTCACTCCGAGTGATTAGTGGAATCTTAATTTGTGATATTTTAATGCTATTTCTGTTTAGTATTGATGTCTCTTGCTTTATAGGAGGAAGAGTTACAAAGACCAGGAGATTGTTCCATCAGCTTCCTGGAATAAGGAAGAACTCATTCTGTCATTTCCTTCTCTGGGACTCAGTTTTCTTCTTTGTAAAATGAAAGAGATAGGCAATATGACCTCTGGAGGAGATTTCATCTCTGAGGTTCCACTGTTATAAGAAGGGGCCCCAATACTAAAGGAAATAATTTCAAGATATCTAAATCCTGCCAGCACTAAATCCTAGTTAATTCTATCCTTTCTACAAAAGAATGTTACCACAAGGAAATCTCAAATTTGTCTCGTGTCCTTTCTCCCAAGTGACAAAAAATGACCCAAATTGCTTAATGTTTTGTTCTTTCATTGCTTCCCTCCACTCTCCCTTCCTTTCATTCTTGCGCCTTGATTCCTACATAAATTCAAATGAGTGTATGTTCTTGAGTAAATCAGCTTATTTCTCTAAGCCTCAGTTTTATCCTCTGTGTAATGGGGAATAATGTTGTTATGTATAATGTAATGTCAGTATAATGTTGTACGAGGATGAGATTTGTTCAGAAGTGAATTTGGTAGAAGGAATATTGAGCAGTCATTTAAAGTTTGAGTCCATTCTCTACAGGGATCAAAATTAGGAGTGGGTGGGATGCATCCTACTTTTGAGAAATGTTTTTGTACTTGCCTTGTAGATGTTATGAACGTTACATACCCTACTTTCCCTTTGTCCCCTGCAGAGATGGAGCACTATGGATATGGAATATTGCATATATCATTAGACTTATTAGTTATGTTGCTTAGCTTTGCTGAACTGCTTTTACTTTAGTTTCTCTTTTTCTGTTGTAAGGGCAATTCTAGAGGTAGAAGAGGATATATTAAAAAAATAAAGGCTAGGACATGAATAGGTGGTTTTTTTTAATACGCACATCTACTTTTATTTATTTTTTTAAATTTTTTTTAGTCTTTTATTAAAGCTTTTTATTTGTATAACATATGTATGGGTAGTTCCTCAACAATGATCCTTACAAAGCTTTTCGTTACAAATTTTCCCCCTAGTCCCCTCCTCTCCCCTAGATGGCAGGAAGTCCACTACATGTTAATTATATTAAAATACTTGACAAGTTGAATATATGTATACATATTTCATGTATACATATGTATACATACATACTTATCTTGCTATGTAAAAACAATCATATCTACATGAACAAAAAATATCTGAGAAAGGAAACCCAATGCAAGCAAACATCGATAGAGACCATGAAAATGTTATGTTGTGGGAATAGGTGGTTTTCTAAGGAAGAAATCCAACACATTCATAATGTTCTAAATCACTAATAATCAGAAGAATACCAATTAAAGAAATTCTGAGATTTTACTTCATATCCATCAGATTGGCAAAATTGATGACAACAACAAAAATGACAAATGTTGAAGGGCTATGAGTAAAAAATGGACAGTGATGCACTGTTGATGGAACTCTGGTGAATGGGTCCAGTCATTCTGAAAAGCATTTTGGAACTATGTCCTCAAAGTTACTAAATTATATACTTTGATGTAGTGATATTAGTATTAGGTCTATATCCTAAAGAGATCAAACAGAGGAAAAGGACCCCTATGTACAAAAATATTTATAGCAGCTCTTTTTTGGTGATGAAGAACTGGACATTGAAGGAATGCCCATAATTCGGGGAATAGTCACACAAATCATGGTATATGAATTGAATGGAATATAACACATAGAAGAGGTTCCGTTGCTAATCAGATTGCTCTTGGACTGCTGCAGCAAAGCAGATGGAAGAGCATCTTCTTTAATACTATTTCCACTGAGAAGACCTTATCCATTTCTGATGTTGAACCATCTGACCTTGTGTGCCAAGAACTTCCTTTTTCAAGTCTTCCTGACTATCACAGTAGGGTGTAACATGTGCACAAATAACTATTACCCAAGGGAGCTTGGGACTGGGACAAAAGAGAGATGCAAGCAAGTGCTTGGAAAACACTACAAGGAGGGAGAAATCACTTTCAGATTCAGACATCATGAAAGACATCTTAGTGGAGGTGGTAGCCTTGGAGAGTTTCATCAGTCTGAGCTGAAGAAGGAACATGTTTCCCGCCTAGGGAATGACCTACAAGAATGCACAGACGTGAGTAAAGATAAGAAAAGATCCAGGAACCTCAAGAAGTCATTTGGCCATATTGTAAAATACATGAAGTAATGTGAAAGGAGGCTGAAATGGTAGACTGAAGCAGGGCAGTTTAAGGAGTGTATATTTTATCCTGTAGATAATGAGAACCAATGAAGGGTTTTGAGCAGAAATGTTATTGCTAAAAGCTGAGGAGTGGGAAAGAGAATCAGAAAAAAGGTGAGGTGGAACTGGAGAAGAGAATGATGAAGACCATTAGGGACTTTTGGAGGGCTCCCTATGTGTGACTCAAGAGAGAAATGTTGGAAATATAGCTTCAGGGGAATAGGGGTTATATGTTTCTCCAGAGCTTCCCATTTGACTCTAATCATTATCATCTTTTATTTTTCTCCTCCTTTTCCTTCTTCTTGTTCTCATTCTCCTCCTCCTTTTTCTTCATCTTCTCCTTCTTCCCTCACCTCCTAGCCCTGACTCCCTTCCTCCCTCCTTCCCTTCCTTCCTTCCTTTCTTTCTTCCTCCTTTCTTATCTCTCTCCCCTCCCTTCTTCCTTTCATCCCTTCCTTCCTTCCTTCCTTCCTCCCTCCTTTCTTCTCTCCCTCCCTCCCTTCTTCCTTCCCTTCCTTCTTTCTTCTTATCCTCTCTCCCCCTCTCCCTCCCTTCTTCCCTTCCATCCTTCCTCCTTTTTTCCATCCCTCCTTTCTTTTCTCCCTCCCTCTCTCCCTCCTTCCCTCCTTCTCTCCCTCTTTTCCTTCCTTCTTTCCTTCCTTCCTTCCTTCCTTCCTTCCTTCCTTCCTTCCTTCCTTCCTTCCTTCCTTCCTTCCTTCCTTCTTTCCTTCCTTCCTTTCTTCCTCTTTTCCTTTCTCCCTTCCTTCCTCTCTTCCTCCCTCCCTTTCCTTCTCCTCCTCCTGTGCCTTCTTCTTTCCCTTCATCAACTGATTGATACATGAATGAGTGAATTGTGAGGTGTCTTCTCATAGCTCTTCACTCCAGCCTTACTTGATCATTATAATTTTGTTACAAAATTTATTTTGGAAATTTTTGTTGTGTCATTGTTCTTTCCATTTATGTTGCTTTAATTACATACATACATACATACATACATACATACATACATACACACACATCTATATCTGTAAAATTATCTGTTACTTCTCTTTGCATCAGTTCATATAGATCTTCTTAGGCTTCTCGGTTTCCTCACATCCATTTCTCAGCTTCTTGGTTTTGTCACACCCATCATTTCTCACAGCACAGGAATATTCCATTATATCCTTGCACCACAATTTGTTTAACCATTTCCCAGTTGAGGGACATCAGCTTTGTTTCCAATTCTTAGCCATCACAAAAGGTGCTGCTCTGAATATTTTGGAGCATATGGGGACTTTCTTTCTATCAATGACTTCCTTGAGACATAAGAAATATGGGACCCTTCCCAAGTCTGTGGGCTATCCTTGTACAGAGGCCACGTTAACCTTTTCTGTGTTATTCCAGTTTTAGTATATGTGCTGCCAAAACAAGCATGGTCAGCGTCTAAAATGAGATCATAGCATTACAGAATTACTGGATGTTAGAATTTGGAGGGACCTTGGTGATCATCTAGTTGAATCCCCTCTCTTTACAGAGGAGGAAACAGGCCCAGAAAAGGGAAATGACTTGTTCAAAGTCACATGGGTCATAAGGAGCAGAGGCAGAATTCAAACCTAGATCTTTTTACTCTGGACTCCATTGCTCTATTTACTACATCAGGAGATTCTGACTTTCTTTCTGTCTGAACTGGTTCCATCTGAACCTTACATTGCTGTACCTCATGGAGAGATATCCTATTATCTGAAAACCAAGCTCTTAAAGCAGACAGATTGGGAAATCTAGAGAGGAGACCTACCACGTTCCTCTTGTCTCTTTGCCTCCCAATTCCAATGGGGAAACCCACCTTGGTTGACCCATCTTCAGTTATTATTGTTGATGGGCTAATTAGAGCCAGGGTTGGCTAAGCAGCAGCTGAATGACTCATCTCCCTTCCTCCCCCCACCCAACTCAATTCATTATAGTGTTGGTGTTGGTGCAACCGAATCCCCCAAATATATTTCACCATGAACTTTACACAGTCAGTTTTGAAAATGGGCATACCCTGATGGAAATTGAATCAACATGTTTTGGCTCACTCGTCCTGACATAAACCCTCCAATGTTGCTCGTTGAGGATGATTCAATACTCTAGGCTTTCAGAAAGAGCTGTTGAGTGCAACCTTGCTTCCAGGCTTCAAGCACGTTCTGCATTGGGCAAACAAGAGCAATCTTGTTCCAGACAGACCCATGATGAGTCTAAGTGGGTCCAACCAGTCTTCTCTTAGCAATTAAAACTCTCCTTGGTTTTCATCTAATTAGAACAGAATACAGAGAGAGTCATAAGATTGAATACTGGCAGGGCTCTTAAAAATTCTCCAAGTCAACCTCCTTCTTTATTTTACAAATGGGGGAATTGAGGCCAACAGAGAAACTTATTAAATTATAGGATCATAGACTTGGAATTCTAGCATACAATCTTTTAATTTTGCATATGAAGAAACTGAGGCACAGAACAATGGAATGACTTGTCCAGGATTTTCTCCTGATTCCAAGTCTAATATCCACTGTGCTATCCATTGGATTATTGTCCAGCATTATCATTTGACAGATGAAGAAACGAGGTCCCTAGTCATTAAGTGAGTTGCTCAGGTTACACAGGTAATAAGTGTCAGGATCAGGATTAGAATCCAGAGCCTTTTTGGTTTATTTTCTCTTCATTTTGCCTTTACAACAAGCTGATGCATCAATTCATACCAGAGGAAGGCTTTTCCCTCTGTTTTTAGGGAGAAGAGGACACAGAAGGATGTTTGCCTCATTCATTCAGAGAAATGTTGTGATTTAACAAAGCCTCCCTTCTCTTCCCCCCCTCTACTCCCTGTATTCAGATTCAGGAGATTCAAGTTCAAAGTCTGGTGTCTGTACTTTCTAATTGTGTATGACTATAAGCAAGGAAATTAATTTATTTTAATCTCAGTCTTCTCATCTATAAAAGGGGTTAATTAACATTAACAGGCAATTAATAGTATTAATATTAGCATTAATGGCTTGTTAATATTAATATTAATGAGTAATACATTAATATTGAGAGGTAATATTAGTTACCTCACAGATTTCTTGTGAGGCTATGGAGATGTGAGATAATATTTAGTCACTGGATCACCTACTATGTGTAGAAAGCACTGTGTGGGGCAATGTGGGATACAAGGTTGAGAAAAGACTCAGCTTATGGCTTTATGGAGAGAATTCATACATAGGGGGATGAGATACTAATACAGAAAACTTTAATATACATTATTGCACATAAGCATATCAGAGTATTAAAAGGAGAGGACAATCCCTAAAAGAGATGGATGGGAATTTAACAGGTTAAAAAAGAGGAGGGAAGGCATTCAAGCCTAGGAAACAGTGTAAGCAAAAACATGGAAGTAGGAGTGCCTTGATATATCAGAAATGCAGAAATTTGAGTTAAAAAATACTTAATTCCTTCTTTCAAGGGCTAGCTTCCACACTTCAGAGTTCTGTCTCTGATTCATGCCCTGAGGAAGGTTTGAGAAAAATCATCCTAATATAATTACAAATGATATTTTCCCCCTAATTCTTTTGTTATTTTGAATTTGACAAACAAATCTCTAAGGTGATTTTAATAGAACCAATTACATTATCTTACAACCAATTAAAAAGCTTTATCACAATAAAAAAAATTTACCAGGCCTCACATACATTATATATTTCACTTAACAGCTTTCAATAGTTTTTCCTTTCTTCTTTTCTTGTTTTTTTTTTAAGTTTATTTTTAATACACATTGCTTTATGAATTATGTTGGGAGAGAAAAATCAGAGCAAAAGGGAAAAACCATGAGAGAGGGAAAAAAAAAACAGAAAAAAGAAGTAAATGTAGCATGTGTTGATTTACATTCAGCCTCCTTAGTTCTTTTTCTGGATGCAGATGGTATTTTCTGTCCAAAGTCTATTGGGATTGCTCTGGATCACTGAACCACTGAGAAGAGTCAAGCCTTTCATAGTTGATCATTGCACATTCTTGCTATCATTATGTACAATGCATTTCTGGTTCTGCTGTTTTTCTCAGGATCAGTTCATGTAAATCTTTCTAGATCTTTCTATAATCAGCTTGCTAATTATTTTTTTTATAGAACAATACTGTTCCATTACCTTCATGTACCACAGCTTGTTCAGCCATTCCCCAATTGATGGGCATTTTCCAATTCTTTGCTACCACAAAAAGAGCTGCTACAAACATTTTTCATGCATGGGTCCTTTCCCCTCCTTTATGATTTCCTTGGAATACAGACCCAGTAATGACACTGCTGGGTCAAAGGTGAGGCCAGATTTGAAATCAGATTCTCCTGACTTCAGGGTTGGTGCTTTATCCACTGAGCCATCCAGCTGCCTCCTGTGTATTTTTTCAAGTATTTCAGTGACTTTTTTCCCCCTTTTTTGACATCATTACCACTAGTCTCCCTTTACTTTCTGATTTCTCTCCTCCATTAAAAAAACCTACAACCTTTCCCTTCTAACAAATAAATATAATTAAGTAAAACAAATCCACACACATGCTATGGTCATATTTAAAAAGGTATGTCTCATTCTTCATCTATAGTCCACTACTTCTTTCCAAAATTGAGTAGCATGTGTCACGATCAGTACTTTGGAGTTGTGATTATTACATTGATTGTAGTTCTTAAGTTTTTCAAAGTAGTTTTTCTTTTTCTTTTTCTTTCTTTTTCTTTTTCTTTTTTTGCTTTTTGCTGAGGCAATTGAGGTTAAGTGACTTGCCCAGGGTCACACAGCTAGGGAATGTTAAGTGTCTGAGACCAGATTTAAACTCAGGTCTTCCTGACTTCAGGGCTGGTGCTCTATCCACTGCGCCACCTAGCTGCCCCTTCTTTTTTTTTTAAACTTATTTTTAAAAGTAGTTTTGCAGTGGTATAGCCATTGTATAAATTGTTCTTCTTTATCTCATTTATTATGTGTATCTTTAAGCTTTAAGTAAATTTATTATAAACCACAGATTGTTGGATTCTGTTTCCTAATTTATTCTGCTATCCTCTGACATTTTATGAGTGAGTTCATGATATTTACATTCATGATATGATTATTAATTCTGTATTTTCCTCCATCATATCTTCTTATATATTTTCTTCTCTTTGAGCCTACCCAACTGTTCTTTATATAAAAGAATGATGAAAAAGAAACAATGTGATCAATACCAGTGATGTCAAATTGAAATGATATCTTCAATACCTCTCTTTCAATCACTACTTCTTATCTTTTCTTTCTTTTTAATTCTCTCTTTGTGATCCATCTTTTGAAACTGGTTTGTTTTGCTTGTGGCTATTCCCTCCTCAACTCTATCATCATCCTTACACCCCTCCTCTTAACTCACTTCTTTCTATGTTGAATTTAATGTATTTTTACACTAAAGTCTTAGTACACACACAAATACACATTATTACAATATTTGTGAATGTATATGTTCAATACTCCTTTGTCTAGTTCAGAATGAAGTCCTTGGGATGCTTGCTCTCCTCACCCCTGTTTGCATATCTTTCTTCTCAAGGACTCCTATTAGGAGAAATAATAATTTCTACTCCATTATTTCAAATTTCTTTTTTTAAAGTATATTTCTTTCCCTTACCATTTTCTTTTCTTTCTTAAAACCATTAAAATAGAACAAACCCTCCCCAACTCCATTTCCCTTCACTCTCTCTAGGATCCTTGAAAATGCTGGAACTCTGAAAGGACACTTGAATCTTGTTTCCCAGTAGAATGTACACACTTAATCATTGTTTAGCATTTCCAATTTACCTTTCTCCTGTGTTTGCATTTCAAAATATTTACCTACACTTTTTTTTTGGCCAGGAATACTTGAAAGTCTATTTCATTAAAAATTTTTTTTCCATCTGTAGGATTACACAGTCCTGAAGAACAAATTATTCTAGGTTGTAAGCCTTTATCTTTTGCTTTTTGAAATTTTCACTTCATACATTGCAGAACCTGTTAAGTCTTGTGTCATCCCAATTGTGGTCACCTGTTAGTTGAATTTTCTGGCTACCTTCAGTACTTTTTATTTGAGTCATAGATTTTTAAATAATTGCTCCTAGACTTCTTTTTCAGGAAAGTTGTTTTTGATAGAGGACGACTATCCTTTTATTTTCTTTTTGCAATTTTTTGACTGTGTTCTTGTATTTCTTGTTGCCTCATGGAGTCATTAAATTGGTTTACTCCATTCTAATTTTCAGAGAGCCTATTACTTAGTGGGAAATTTCCAACTTCTGTTCTAAGCTATTTTTTCTTTTTATCAATTCTTTCCTCCAGAGCTCACTCCAGGCTTCCTTTCCTTTGGATTGGAGCAGTAGATGCTTCAGATGTCCCTGAAGTGTCTCTGGTAAAGTGTTGTCTGGCTTTCCTGCTGGAAGGATCTTGAAAACTTCTGGCTTTTCTTTTTTTGCAGTCTTGGATTAAACAAAGGCACTCACTATAGTTTCTCTTTGGGTTTCTTGATAATTATTTGGTCTGGTGCTATTTTTAGATCTTTGTAAGAGTATATGTGGTGAGAGCTCCTTGACCTTTCCTGGAGCCTTTTAACCATATACGCTACCTCAAAGGTTAAGTATATTGCCAAACACCCCAAACAGTTTCTCTTAGCATGAGAGTATGGATCTGACCTATGTAATATTCATTGCTCATTTTTCCTTTTGTCTAGATGGCATCTACTTCTTACTCCTTACAGCTGCTCCCTTTCCTCTTAGTCCTTCCAAAACTTACCTTGCTTTTAAGGCCCAAGTGCTCCTGAAAGTTTGTTTTAGAGGAGAAACTTCAGATGACTATTTTTTTTTCCTCTGAGCTCTTAGAACTCTTGGGTATTCATTGAGTACTCATTACCCACAACAGCACCCTGAAGGAGCAAAAAGAGCTCAGTAATTAGAGAAAAAAAACCAAAAAAGCAAAAAAAACTTGAGCTTTCTTTGGCCACTTGCTCATTGTTTCTTTGGTTAAATGTGTTTTTCCTTCTGACCCTAAGGTTTCTGATCTGTAAAATGGAATAATTAAAGCTACCTTCCTATACTACACTAATTGTCTCATAGGACTCTCATGAGGATAATTGGAGATAATGCAAATGAGATATTTTGTAAATCTTAAGAACAAATGAGTTGATTTTTAAAGAAATTAATTCTGAATATTCATTGGAAAGGCAAATACTGAAGCTGAAGGTACATAATGAGAAGACCGGACTTACCCTGATTTTGGGAAAGATTGAAGGCAAAAGGAGAAAGGGGTGGCAGAGATGGATAGATGGTATCACAAAAGCATTGAACTTCAGATTGGACAGCCTTTGGGAAACAATGGAGGCTAGAAGGGCCAGTGTGCTATGGTCCATGGGATCACAGAGCTGAACATTACTGAATGACTAAACAACAAGCTTTATTAATATGAGCTGCCTGATATTGTTGTTTCCATGTGGAAATCTCATCTCCCCCATCGGACAGCGAGATCCCTAAGGCCAGAGTTCGCCCCAGCCTTATTTCCCCAGACTGTTAGTTTTCTGAGTATAGTCATGTCTTGTACTTCAAGGGGTTCTTCCAGTTCCCTTTTGGGGCTGATGTGCTGTCTCTGATCGTTCTGGGTTTGAGTCTTTTCAAACATGTTTGCGTGCTCTAAAGAGCCTGTTGCTTCACAGAGGAAGGGTTGGGTCTCCTGGCCCTCGAAGCATATTCTCTAGTACATGTAAAGGGCAGGCACTGAACTCTTATTCTGACCCCACCTCAAGGGAGAACAAGAATGACCCGTTCAGGAATTGAGGGGCCTGAGGGACTAAGGGGGCTGGAAAAACTCCATGCCCATGTCAACTGCAACTTCTTTGGCATTCCAGGGACACCATGAACAGAGAACCTTTATGCCCTTGTGGTGGTACAGAGGCCCTGGGCAGAAACACAAGTGTAACTCACAGAGGGTGAGGCAGAAAACAGGGGGTTGCCGCATGATTAGACCCCAAGGGCACTCACTGGGAGAGGGAGTGGTTTCCTGCGGCCAGTTCAGGCACCCTAAGTGACTGAGTCTGGGCCAAGGTGGAGCCTTCATGAAAGGCACGTTCAGTGGCCCGCTGGACACTTGGCCTTTAACTTCATGAAAGAACATTTTGTGCAGGGGGGTGGGCCCAGAGGTATCTTACAATGTCCATAACCTTGCTCACTCCCACATACCTTCATACAGATCACTAACCGCCAGGGTTGATATTTCTCTAGCACTTTTAAATCTTATGATTTTTTATTTATTAAGTATTTTTTTTTACTATTTGCCAGGCTCTGTGCTAATCTCTGGGAATACAAAGAATCCTGTGAAAGGTTGTGCTAGGTTTAATGAACCCGTTTTCCAGAGGAGGAAACTGAGGCCCCCAAAAGGGAAATGAGTTATCCAACATAATAAGTAGTAAAACCAGAAACTGAACCTTAGTTTTCTGGCTCCAAATCTGGGACTTTGCCCCCTCTTATCACAGGATCTCTGCTACTAGTTCTGATCTTGGGGCCAAATATATTAATCTAATTCTTCTTTTTCTATGATGATCTTTCAAATAATTGGAGATAGCCATATTACTCCTTCCAAATCTTTTCTTCTCCAGCCTAAACATCCCCAGCTCCTTTCAATAGCCTTTTTATGGCACAGTCTCTTGTGTTCTCCTCACTGTAGTGACCTTTCTCTACATGGACTGTATTTTAGCTTGTGAGTGTGCTTTTCCTTCCTATGAAATGATAATACTGATTTTGCAGAGTCTCTAAATCTTCCCAATCCCCTTCCCAACCAAGCTCCCTGCATCTTGGTGAGCAGAGTCTTTGCTCCCATTCTCAACTCCCTGTGTTCTAAGTTAGAGGTAGAGAGGTTTTGGGACAAGGCCACCATTTTGCTTAAAGCTATAGGAAGGAAAAAAGGAATTCAGGCTAAATTCCTCACTTTAGAGGAACTTAGAACCTCCAGATTGGAAAGGACTTCAGAGACCATCTAGTCCAAGCTCTGGATGAGCCCCAATTCCATGTAAAACTTCCTTCTCAAAAGGAAGACCTCCAAAGACAGGGCTTGGTCTTCAGTCTCCTGCCCATCTTAGTGATCATGTGGTTGTGCATAGCTTGCCAGTGTTTTCCAAATGTGGTTATCATAACTGGATACATAGTTCTGAGATTCTACAAAGATTGGCTGAAGGGACTAAAGATCTTTATCCTAGTGGAAAGAAGACTTGGTGGGACATAATCACTGTTGTTGAATATTCAAATAAGGAATAGATTTTTTTTCTTCTTTGCCTAAGAAGGTACAACTGGAACCAGTAGGGAAAGATACAGAAAGGCAAATTTTGGTCGTAAGAAAAACTTTCCATGAATAAATTATGCTATCCAGCAGCCAGAGGGGATGATTTGGTAGGTTATGAGTTCCCCATTCTGGAGGTATTAAAAAAAAAGAGGTGGGATGACCATTTAGTTGACAGAAAATCCATTGAGATGATTTCTGGTATAAGGAGTTCCTGGCTCTCCCATTCTAGGATTCTTTGATAAGCTACAATTCCTATCTTTAGAGAGCTTACAGTCTAATAGAAGAAAGATATCTATTAAAAATCAAACTGTGATGACATATGATGAATACAAAATCCTAGAAGATCAAGAGATTCTTCTTTATCTTTCCCATCCCTTCCCTTTTTTCAGCTACCCCCCCCATCATCTCTTCTAGATTAGACTATTACAATAGCCTCCTTGACTCCAGTCTCTTCCCTGTCCCAGCATAGGTGACAAATTGAGGACATCATAGTATAAATCCTCCAATTCTAGTCACACACATCATCAGAAGTGACCAGGAGAGCCCACAGCAGCTCTACACGTTTGAAGTATATACTATAGATTGCAAACATTGTCTTTAATAAGCCTGCACTCATGGGGATGATAGAGAACAGTTTGAAGATGTGGGGAGGGAGGGGCAGCTTTTCTGACTTCAGACTTTCCCACACTACCTTGTGGGAAATTTATTTGTAGACATAGTGTATCCCTCTCATTATAAGTTTATAAAACTGTAAGCTTCTGAAGAGCAGGAACTGTGTCATTTTTCATTTTTGTCTCCCTAGCACCTAGCACAGCTCCCCAGATGCTTCATAAATACTCATCTTGTTTTGATCATTATGGCATATGGTCATTATGACATTAAGTATTATGGAGGCTCAGAGGAGGGGGTGACCATTGAGACTTGTGAAGAGCCATTCTAGGGCAATTGCTCCACAATGGGTTCATCTGATTCCTCCTCATCTAAATTGCTCTTCCAAATCTGCCAGATCTTATCCAGAGGCAGCAACTGAATTTTGTACCTTCTCCCACTTCCCACATTCCCTGTTCTCCCTCCCAGTCCCCATTCTCAATATAGAGTCTTCACATGGTGGCCCGACAGTCACAATAATACCAGTGATATTGGACAACTGGGTCCAATTTGATTGTCTCTGGGGAAAAATACTGTCCACATGGAGCCCACAGGACTGCTGTTTTCCCAAAGAAAAAATAATCCCATGTGTTAGGTACTGGGAAAAAAAAAACTTAGGGGCCTTGGGGAGGGGGTTTTGGATGTTTCCTTGCTCTTACCCAAGAGGGGTTTAACTAGGGGAGGTTAGGTCAGATTTTATGGGTGCAGAGAAATAATAAAAGTTGTTAAATTGAACTAGGGGAAGGAGGCTGGCTCCAAGCTTTCTGGCTCTTCCTAGATGTCTGAAAAATGAACCTGATGAGCTCCTGACACTTGAGGAGTTACCCAATCCTGACAAATGACTCTCTGGAGGGAGCCCTTCAGCCTGCTGGTGCAGGCTTCAGGGATGCCAGGACCTCAGTGCTTAAGACAGAGGCTTCCATTTATAGGGGGAATCAGGAGAAAGGGGAGAGGAGGCTTGGAGAGAGGGACTCTGCTTCGGCCTTCTCATTCTCCTATACAGAGCTCAACATAGGCCAGGGATACATGGGAAGGACTCAGAAAAATCTTCATCATCACTATCATCTTTACTTTCATTACCTTGGCAGAAGATCTCTTTTTTTTTTTTTATCATAGACCTCTTCAATGGTTTGATAAAGACTTTAGACTCCTCAAAGTCATATTTTTAATTTGATCTCACTCATTCATTCATTCATTTCTCTATCCATCCATCCATCCATCCATCCATTCATTTATTCATTTATTTATCTATCCATTCATTCATTTATTAATTTTCTTCTCTGTCCATCCATCCATCCATTTATTTTTTTTGCCTATTTATGTATTTATTTATCTATTCATTTATTTTTGTGGTTTTTTAAGGATCATGTTTTTAAGTGCACAAAATAAAATACACAGAATCACAAAGGAAATCAATTATATTGAAAAAGTTATCAAAATGTGTTTGTGGTTTTTAACAGACAAGTTTACTGACTTCAGGTGAAGAGCAAGGCCTATTCTCCTCCTCACCCTTGCCAGAACTAAGGCATTGCAAGTCTTCTTCCCTTGGAGTACTGCCCAGTGGCTAGAGATCATCTGAGAAATTAATTCAAGGATTATGGAGAAAGTTCCAAAATGAGACTTGGGAGATAGAAGATCAAGTCTCAGCTTGGTCCCTAGTTATTAATAGATAACATTGGATAAGCAGTCTTTTGTTATAGCTGACTTAGAAATTAGGAAAACTTGGGTCCACAGGCCAGCCTTGACACATTCTGGCTCTGGGACTCTGGACCAATCAATGTTCTGGATGACTCCTGTAGACTATGTATCATCAAACATTTGGCAATCTGCATTGGCAGAGGTATTTCCTTTATCAATATATTCTTATGAGGATGAAATCACTGATGTGGCCCAAAGTGTGGGGGGGAAATGCTAAGATTCCTATGGTACCTAAAGGTTTGCAAAGCACTTTGCATATATAATTTCATTTGCTGCTCAGCAAAATACCATAAGGTTATAACTGTTGTCATTATTTTCAGTTTTTCAAAGAAGGAAACTGAGATACAGACTCTCCTGTGTCTAGAATATACTTCTTCTTCCTCACTTTTACCCCTTAGGATCCCTAACTTCCTAAGAAGTTCACCTCCTTTTTATCTTGGACCTTTCTTGCTCATCCCCAGCCCCAATTACTTGTACTTCCTGCATGAATTATTTGATTTATGGATATTATATATATATACCCATACATGTACATATTCTCTCCTCAATGGAAAGTAAGTCCCCAGAGGGCAGGAACTGTTTCATCTTTGTATCCCCATCACTTGGCTGGCACAATGCCTGATATATAGTAGATTAAAAAGTGTTTGCTGATTCATTTATTAAGTGATTTGCCTATAGTCACACAATAAGTGTCATAGGCAGCATTTAAACTTTAGTGATTCCTAGTTCTATGGGTACCACGCTGTGTCATGTTTGAACATGGATGAAACACTTCCTCTCTGGGCCTCATCTGGAAATGGGGAGAAGGCATCTGAGTGGGAAATTAGACCAGATGATCTCCAAGATTTCTTGATTCCAACATTCCACGACCCGGGATCTTGGAAAAATTTTCACTCCCTAGAAAGTTTTTGTTTCTGGCTGGCATATTCCCTGAGATGTCATAAGAGCCAGTGTTGGATGGTCCTTAGAATGACAGACTAAACAGAATCTTAGAATCATAGAATTTTAGATTCTTATATATGCTGGCCATCTCTGAACCACAGTCAAAAACTCATAGAATCCAATTCAATTCAGCCTTTATTAAACACCATCTGAGTTTCAGGACCATATCCAGTGAGAAAAGGGTTGGAAGAGAGGGACTTTTGAGCTTACCTTATCTAGTACCTTCATTTCATCGATCAGAAAACTGAGGCCCAAAATGTCAGGGTGACAGATTTGGTCAAGCTCAAAGTCAAGATCACAGTGATTTAGGAGCAGGGTTAGAACTTGGGTTTTCTATATTGTACCCAACTAGTTCTGTCTCTGTCTCTGTTAGAGTCAGCTGGGGCCAGTATTCCTAGAATATATTGGTTCTATTTACTGAGGCTAAGTTTTATTTTTGGGGAGGTTTTGAAATGGGTCTGGAGGGCAGGCTGGAAAAGGAGAAAGTCCAGAGGGAGTGCTTGTGATATCAGCAAGTAAAAGTGAGAGGGAGGAAGAGAGGTAGGCTGAATGAGTATGTGTAACAGGAAATTAAAACAAAGGCCAGGATAGACAGGGTAATGTTAAGTGCCGGCTTAACTGACAAGCTCCAGGAAGCTCAGGCCTAATCCTGAAACTCCATCTTTATCCCCTTCCCCTGCACCCCAATCCATGTTACAGCCTGGGAAAGATGAAATTGTCCATTGTTTGGAAAGTGCTTTAACCCCCTGGCCTGGGCCCCAGTTCTACCAATAATGCGACCACATTTAGATAAAGAGAACAAACTTTATCTAAGAACGGCAATAGCAGTGAGAAGAATAGCCCTTCGCATCTATTCACAGAGCTTTTAACTTTGGCTAGCATCTCATTTCATCTTTACAATTCCCTGAGTGAGGCAGGGCAAACAGGCTTTTTGCCATCATTTTAAAGATGGGAAATTGAGGCATAGGGTGGTTAAATGCTTTGCTCAAAAAGATAGGATCAGAGATCAAGATCTGTCAGGGTCCTTAGAAACCATTTAGTCCAACACTCGGATTTTACAGATGTGGAAACTTGTCCAAGATCATAGAGGTATAGTAAGCATCAGAGGATTTGAATACAGATCCAATGATTTCACATCCAATGCTCTTACCACCCAAGGAAAAAACACCTTTGACTTCATATCCAGTGCTTTTATCACTCAGGTAGTAAATGGCAAAGCCAGAATTTGAACTCAGACATGGTGACTTGAAATCCAGTGTTCTTTTTATTGTTTCAAGGTCACAAAAATAGCATGTCAGAGGACTGTAGGACTTAGAATAGGAGGGAATCTTTAGTGATTCCTATTCCAACCCCTTCTTTCAACAAAAGAGAGCATTAAGGCTGGGAGAGTTATAGTTCTCACAGATAGTGATAGAGTGTAAGTATGATCTCAGAACTCCTAGCTCTTTACTAAGCTTTCCCTCTCAGGGTCAACATGGAAATCTAATAATAGACATCAAGATGTGTTGTCAGCTTTAAATTGCTATAAAAATGAGAGAGATGCTGTGACTACTCTAAACCTCTCCACTTTGCCCAAGGCTAGCTAGGCTTGTACTTACATGTATATTCTTCTCTGGTGCCTTACTGTCAGCAGGTACCATGAGACAGGGACCAGGTCACTACAGGCACACTGGAAGAGTACCCAGCAGCAAACCCCTGGACCTGATCTCTACATTTGGTCAATGATATTTTTTTCCTTCATCAGCCATTTTAAAAAGTAAGACAATCAAACTGTTGTAGGTTTCTTGCTTGGTGCTCATTAAGTCCCAGACACAAGGACCAGAAATGGTTTTCTGGACTTTTTCTGAAGCAATAGAGGCTAGAAAAATGTTTTCACTTACCCTCAACCTACCCCAGACCTCTTCCAGGAGTACTGTGACAACGGTTGGCACTGTCCCCTCTGTGTAGCAATAATAGCCTAAGGACCCTAAGTCCTTTTAGACCATATTCCATGTAAGTAGGAAAAATCTAGAGAATATATTCCAGGTAGAACAAAGAGTTAGTGGGGGTGCTGAGACTAGAATTCAGTTCTTTTACCTCCTAACTCAGTATTTCAATATGTCAGTGGATAAGCAGCAGAATGCAGTAGAGAGGGGGCTGACATTTAAAGTTATAAAGAACTGAGTTCAAGTTTTGTCTCAGGCATCTACTATCTCAGTTCAGGGCTCCACCAACAATGTATTAGTATGTCAATCCTCTGACAACTCTTCCAACACTGACTATTCCCATCTTTTGTTATATTTGCTGAATGTGAGTTGAAACTACATGTTTTCGCGTTCAGTTGTCATGGAGAGTATTGCTTCTGGAAAGCAATGGGGAATAACATGAAGAAAATGATTAAAATGTCCGTAACTTTTGTTCTAGAGATTACATGACTAGGGATATACCCCAAGAAGGTCAATGACATGAGGAAAAGCCGCTATACACAAAAACGTTGCTAACAGTATGGAAATAAAGTAGATGGGCATCCACTGGGAAGTAGCTAAACAAACTATAAATGCAATATTGTTGTTCCATAAGAAATGAAAAATACGTTTTATACAGAGAAGCAGGTGAAAATGTATGATTTGATGCAGAACCAGGAAAATGACGTGCCTACAACAAAGTAAATGAACAAAAACTACTGTAAAAACTGACATAGAATGATCAAACTCAGCCCAATGAAGAGATATGAAAAGCAATGTGCAAGGTAGCAGACTATAGGTATAGAACACTACATATCATTTCAGGCTCTTTAGATAGATTAATACGGATACATTTCCCCCCTTATTGTTTATTCTTTGTTAATAGGGAATGGAGAGATACAGCAGGAAATGTTGTAATATAAAAGCAAAAAAATCAATAATTTTTTTTAAAAGTCTAAGTTCTAAGGGTTCTTCTAGAGGGGACATTTAGTGAATTTGGGTAAATAAGAAGGGAGGGACCCTGAGTTCCTGGATGTGACTCTCTAGGAGGACAATGGTAATTCTGTATCTGGGCCTGAACTCAAAGTTACCCCTGCTTCTCCATCATCTCTTCCTTTGCTCTGCAAGCCTTGCCTCAATTAACAAGGGCAATAAATAGCAAGATCTGTTTTTATTTTCATGTTTTAAGTCAAGAGGAAAAAAATAACCTTATGATGCTAGTTTGATGTTCAAAATTGTTTCCTGGTGGCAGAGCCAGGCTGGGAGGGGTGGATGGGGTGGCTGCCAATCTCACTGGTCAGAGGGTGCTGGATTGAATTAGGCAACTGGGGAGTGGCCTCCATAGCCCCCAGATTGAGGCAGAGCCTTGGGGTAGGTGGGCGGATTCCCTGGCGGGTATTTTTCCATCCTTTTCTCTCCAATACCAGCCACAGGGACCCCTTACTCTAGGTTTGAACTCACATCAAGTCACATGAAATAAAGCTGAGTTCTATTTAAGACTGGAGAATGAGACTTTTTCAAACACAAACAAGCTCTTTACTCCACTCCCCCAAACACTCAGAAATGGCAATTCCCTCTTGTTTGAGAAAGGATTAATTGTTAAATGGACCGATGGGCAGTTTGGCCCTAAGTTCCATCAGACCTTCACACTGGGAATATGGGTGGCTCAGTTCTACCTGGAACAATGAAACTTCTCATTTCTGTGGGGTGTGGGGCTTACAAATTGCTTTATATCAGTTTCAGGATCATAGAATCATGGAGTCTCAGCGCTAGAAAAGATTTCTGAGGACATCTGGTCAACTTGCTTGCAGATTGGACGTCAAATCCCTTTACCCTTAGTTGTCATTGAGTTTGAGAGTAGCCTGCCCAGTTCATCTTTGGAAAATTTTGCTGCAACAGCCCTGGGATAACCTGAATAACTCTGTCCACCTGTTCTAGAGGAAGATGTGGATGGAAAGGCAAGAAGGACTGGACACAGGAGTGTCCCTCCAAACCACAAAACTCAGTGAGAAGTGCCATTGGCAGCATGAGACACATTGTTTGAGGACTGGGAGAAAATGTAACCAACAACACTGATGAACTATAACCCCATGTTCTTTTAAGATAGAGAATTGTTTGCGCAAGAAGAGAATGTCAGAGTTTTTCTGTAAAGGCCATGGGGCTCAAGAATGCAGAAGATGTTCAAATTAAGGGAGGTGTTCTGGCCCAGAAGTCGGCCCTGAGTTGCCTTTAAAAGCTGTGAACAGTTAGGCAGGCAGCTGGGTGGTGCAAGGAATAGAGCACTGGGTTTGGAGTCAGGAAAACTCATCATAAGTTCAAATCCAACCTCAGATAGTTCCTAGCTGGGTGACCCTGAGCAAATCCCTTAATCCTATTTGCCTCAGTTTCCACATCTGTAAAATAAACAAGAGAAGGAAATGGCAAACCATTCCAGTATCTTTGCCAAGAAAACTCCAAACAGGGTCATGACTGAACAACAGGCAAGACTGAGCAATAGGGAACCCCAGAGACCTGGCCCTAAGCTTAAAAATTTGTTATTCCTGCCTTGGATAAAGAGGAAGAAGATGTCTTCATCAAATGTTCATTGACACAAAACTAGGAGGGGCAGCCTGCATATTAGATAATAGAATCAGAATCCAGAGAATATTGGATCAAATCTAATAAGAGACAATACATTCCATGATGAAAGATTTAATCTAACCTTTGAGAGTGAAATGGCTGTAACTAAATAGCAGAACATCTTAAAAATATGGGAGGGCTTCAAGCTTCATATGAGTTCACGCTGTGATATAATGTCCCCAAAAGCTAATGCAATCTCAGGATCTTTAAGAGAGAGGATCAATGAGACTACATGTGTAAAGCTGTTAGGATTGTGGTAGTACAGGATAGGAAGGTGATGGTCCTTCTTTACTAGACCCTTGTATCCTAGCCTTATGTTTATATATATATATATATGTATGTATGTATAAAATAAATATATATAAAATTTTCTTTTTTTAAATAATAGCTTTTTATTTTCAAAATCTTTGCAAAGATAGTTTTCAACATTTACCTTTGCAAAACCTTGTATTCCAAATTCTATTTCCCTTTCTCCCAACCTCCTTCCTTAGACAGCAAGTAATCCAATATAGGTTAAACATAAACAAATCTTCTATACATATTTCCACATTTATCATGCTGCATAAGAAAAATCAGATCAAAAAGGGAAAAAATGAAAAAGAAAAAAAGCAGGCAAACAGCAACAAAAAAGTGAAAATGTTATGTTGTGATCCACATTCAGTGCCCACAATCCTGTTCCTGAATGCAGATGGCTTTCTCCCTCACAAGTCTATTGGAATTTAGCCTCATGGTGTTTTTTTGTTTTGTTTTTTGCTTAGGCAATTGGGGTTAAGTGACTTGCCCAGGGGCACACAGCTAGGGAATGTTAAGTGTCTGAGACCAGATTTGAACTCAGGTCCTCCTGACTTCAGGGCTGGTGCTCTATCCATTGCACCACCTAGCTGCCCCTGGCCTCATGTTATAAGAAGAGCATTTACTTTCCAGGGTTGCTGTGAGGATAAAATGAGCTAAGATTGGTAAACCACTTAGCACAATACCTATTACATAGTAAGTGCTTATATAAATTTTCGATCTTATTATCTAACCTCTCTGGAACTCAGTTTCATTTTACAGATCAAGAATTTTTCCATAGTCACAAATAAATAAATGTTGCATGCAGGATTTGAACTCAAGTTTTCTTGACTACAATTCTTGGATGATCTGTAAAATGAAGGGCTTGAACTAAATGGCTTCTGAGATTCCTTCCATTCTTGTTCTAGGATCCTAAAATCCTAAGCATTATTAACTTCATTTCACACATAGGGAAGACGAGCCCAGAGAGGCAGATTTAGGGTTTGGCTTTCTAAATCTATGAAACTTGCTCCAGGTTAAGCCGAAGAGCTGGGCTTTGCTCTTGGATTTCCACTCACAGACTGGGGCTCTGCTCCTTACCTATTACTCCCTAATGCCATAGTTGGAAAGGACTCTATGTGGAGGGTCCCAATCCTAAGGAACCCTAAGAAACCATCTAGAACAGGACAGCTTCTTAAACTTTTTCCACTCGTGACCCCTTTCCACCTAAGAAATTTTTACATGACGCTAGGTATATAGGAATGTAAAATAGGTATACAA
Organism: Myrmecobius fasciatus; assembly: GCA_023553655.1. Classification (NCBI taxonomy): domain Eukaryota; kingdom Metazoa; phylum Chordata; class Mammalia; order Dasyuromorphia; family Myrmecobiidae; genus Myrmecobius; species Myrmecobius fasciatus. The sequence goes on from JAJPUD010000069.1 coordinate 919,283, forward strand.
ATCAAACATTTACTGATAATAAATCATAATGGTGTGACCCCCACATTCAGTTACCAGACCCCACATGGGATTGCGAACCACAGTCTAAGAAGCTTTGATCTTGATCAGGCCCTTCTTTGTACTGAGAAGGGAACCCCGTCCAAATGACTTGCTCAAGATCATGGTGCATTAGTCACTGAGTGTGGACTGGGACCCCATCTCCTTGTTCTGCTGCCAATCTGCTCTCCACCTCCCCAACCTCAAAGCCTCTTGGTTTGGGGTTTGAGCTCTGGCAAAACAGACTCCCAACCCCAAGAGAAGGAAAGGCGACTCATGTGGCTTTTGGGACACTGGAGACTTCACTTAAAGAGGGGCCACTGGGGCACATCAAGGCACTGGAATGTTTTCTAGGTGTCCCTGTGGAAGGGAGAGGGCTTGGAGCCCAGGAGTTCCAAAGTCTCCCTTTCTGGGATCATGGCCATAATTTGCATTTTAGTGGCCAAGCAAGATGTGTGAGTGTGTGTGTGTGTGTGTATTGTGAATGTGTGTATGTAGGTATATGTGTATGTTAGTGTGTGTATGTATTGTGAATAGGTATATGCATGTATATATATTGTGAGTATGTATATATATATGTGTGTGTGTGTGAGTGTGAGTGTTTATGTGTATATGTATGAGTGTGTTTATGTGTCATTGATTGAATGTGTGCATATATGTGGGAACATGCATGTGTGTATGCATATATGTATGATTGTGTGTGAGTGTATGTGTTTATGTGTGTATGAGTGTGTCTGTGTGTTTATAAGTGTGTATATGTATGTGAGTGTGTCTAAGTGTTTAGGAGTGTGTCTGAGTGTGAGTATATGAGTGTATGTATGTGTATGTGAGTGTGTGCATATGAGTGTATGCGTGTGTGTGTGTGTGTGTGTGTGTGTGTGTTAGGGCTGAATATAGCCCCAGCAGCCCAGCCACCCTTCCACAAAGACTCCCTCCCTCCCTCCCATTTCCATAAGACTTAGAATATGGACCCTACCTATAGATCACAACTGTGGAGTTGGACCCAGAGATCGCCTAGTCCACCTCCTTCATTTTACCAAGAAATTGAAGCTCAGAGAAATTAATTGATTTATTTGGGATCAAGAAGATCAAGAAGAATCGAAATAAGCTCATTTTGAACTAGGACCATCATCCCATGGCATCACACTCCCTTTCCAGCCCTTCTCCCTCACCTGATCTTCATGGTTTCTCAGGAGGAGGCAGGAGTTATGATTCCTGGTTGATGGGGAGGAAGCTGAAGCCCAGGGTTCTCTTTCCTTCTCCTTTCTCCTCTCTGTCTGGAGCTTGGGATCCTTCATCCCCGCCCCCTCCCAGAGCTCAGGCCACTATGGTCCAAGGAAAATACCCTTTCTTACCTAAGAGGAAGCCCAGAGGAGAAGAGCACTGGGTCTGACTCTGCTGATGATGATCTGTAGGACTGTGAGCTAGTTACTTTTTCGATGGGGTCTTAGAGGGTAAAAGCAGGTGTTTGAACTGGGATGATAAATCAGACCATGTATTTATAGTCTATCCTATAATAATAACTATAGAAATTATAGTTATTATTATAGGATAGTGAAGGATGGTGAAGGACTTTGCAAATATCATCTCCTTTGGGAGGCTGGTGCTATTATCATCCTCATTTTAGAGATAAAGAAACTGAGGCAAGTAGAGATTAAATGATTTGCCCAGAATCCCATGGGTAATAAATGTCTGAAGCTGGATTTGAACTCAGGTCTTCCTGATTCATAGCCAGGTCTCCGAGCTGTGACATCTCTGTCTTTAGAGGTTCTTAGAATCTAGTAGGGGTAACTAGCTGGTGCCATAGTTCATAGATCACAGGTTCTGGGGTCAGGAAGACTCATCTCCATGAGTTCAAATCCAGCCTCAGACACTTACTAGTTGTATGACTCTGAGCAAGTCACTTAACCCTATTTGCCTCAGTTTCCTCATCTGTAAAATGATCTGCTGAAGAAAATGGAAAACTATTCCAGTACCTTTGTCAAGAAAATCCCAGATGGAGTCATGAAGAGTCAGACATGAGTGAAAAATAACTCAATAAGGAAAAGGAAACAGCACCATAGAAAAGATCATTGTTTCTAGGGTCAGAGAACCTGGAATCAGATCTAGCCTTTGATGTTGTATTTGTATGACCTTTTTGATTAGGTCCTTTAACCCTTCCTTCCCAGTCCCTTACATGTTTCCTCACTTGTAAAATGAAAGTCTAGATGACCTTTCAGGTAACCTCTCAGCTCCAGGGATATGATATGATAAGAAGTAGCAAAGTCAGGATTTGAACACAGATTTTAAGATTCCAAACATTCTACTTACACTCTAAATAAAGTAAAGCAACGATAAATCTACCCTGGTGGGAAAGTGAGGGAAGACAGGGCTCCCATCCAGAAAGCTGCTAGTTGTTGTTGTCAGTCATTTCAGTCTTGTCCAATTCTTTGTGACCCCATTTGGGATTTTCTTGGCAGAGATACTGGAGTGGTTTGCCATTTCCTTCTCTGGCTCATTTTACAGATGAGGAAACTGAGGCAAACTGAGGGTTAAGTGACTTGGCCAGAGTCACATAGCTAGTTACTGTTTAAGTCCAATTTGAATTCAGGTCTTCCTGACTCTAAGGTTAGCACTCTATCCACTGGACCACCTATTTGTCCTAGGGAGCTACTAGAAAATAGAACAAAAACATGACTGAAAATTGAATATGATTAATACATGCCACAGGAGCTCAGAGGAGGAGTGACCAGGACAGGCAAAAGAATAGTGAGCATTCTATATTCTGAGGCCCCTTCTAGCACTGACGTTCTATGATTTTATGACTCCAAAGTGTTCCAGTCAGCCTTGCACTCTACTGGAGTGTGGGGTGGGCAGGAGATGACCTGGACAAATCAGGGAGGACTTTCTGGCAGGGGTGGGATTCCCTGATTGATTCCCAATGTCTCCAGAAGCAGGAGAAGAATGGAGCCCAAGGGAGAGAATATGGTGGCAAATAGAGATTTTCTGGGGGGATCACCTTACAGAATAGGTAATTGAAGCCTTGGGAATGGATGAGAACACCAAGAAACAGGCGAGGTGGAGGAGAGGAGAGGACCTGGAGAGGGACATTCCCACTTAAGCGACTTTTTGCTTTTCAATAGTTTTTAGTCTTGTCCAGCTCTTGGTGATCCTATTTGGGGTTTTCTTGGCAAAGACATTGGGGTAGTTTGCCACCTGGCTGCTTTCAGTAGGAAAACCAAGCAAAGGAGACCAAGAAGAAGCAGTTAGAGTTTAGGGGCAGGTAGGTGAGACTAAGCTTTTGAGGCTGGTGTTCAAATCCGACTCAGACACCTATTATCTGTATGGCTCTGTCACTTAGCTTCTATTTGCCTCAGTTTCCTAGGGATTATAACAGGACCTACTTGCCAGTTTTTATTAGTTTCAAATGAGACAATAAATGGAAAGGGCTGGCACACGATAAGCTCTATATAAACGTTAATTCTGACGATGACGTGTTGAATTCGAGGTGTTGATGGATCCCCAGCCAGCCAGCAGCTGGAAAGGCCAGATTATTTGTACTTTGGGCAGTTACAATCCCCTGAATGTTTCTTAGATGGGCTTTTGCACTGGGCCATCTCCACAATAATTGAGTCCTTTCTTGCTAAGAGCCAGCTCGGCCTGGACACGGGTTCCACAGGATACTCTCTGGTGTTCACTCTGTTCAAAAAAAAATATCAAACTTCTCTTTGGCTCTGAAACTAGGGCAAAGCTTCAGGGGCTGCAGTTCCTTCAAGGCAAAAAGCGTGCCCGGAGATCTGCGGACTCCTTCCAAGAAGGATCTGGCTGTAGGGGTTGGATGACTTAATCAAACAAGTTGCTTTGTCATATCTGCTCCATGCGACTCTGCCCCCTCTCCTGCCCAACCCGTCCCCCCGTCCCTGTCCCCATCCTCGCTCAATTGCATTCCACCAGGGCCAGAATTTCTCAGTCTTCAAATAGACCCTGAGAAGGCACCAGGAACTTTCTACCCGACTTCAGGGGTTCCCTAGCAACTGCCAGCCAAGCATATGATAATTCAGTTTAGGCTTCCAATTCCTTCTTCCTCTGGAGTTGTTTCTTAAAAATCTGTCACAGTCAACGCGCCTTGGGAAACTATTATAAGGATCTGAACCTTTGACCAGCAGGAGAAATTAATCATTGGTATAAACTCCCCTAAGCATGTTGGGGCTGTTCTCGCCGGCCCCCCCTTCCAAGGGCCGGCGTATGGTACATTGAACATTCCGCCCACAGTCCCGGGTTATTATTCTATTTGAGAACGCCACCACGCATCTGTCATACTGTCTGTATTTAAACTGTGCTGTTAGAGCCAAATAAAAAAAGAGAGGGGTGGGGGTGGAGGGGAGGGTAATGCTTCCATTCAACTAGGAGAACCGGGCAGGGGGGCCCAGGGCTGGTAAGGAGCCCGGGTGTCATGGGAAAGATGAGCTGGGATGACCTGGCAGGTTTGTGAATGTCTCCATCCCGGCCTGAAGTGGGTTTACAAAGGGGGACAGAGGAACACAGACGATAATGAACTGGCCGGCTGTGTTGAAATAGCAGCCCCCACTGAAGGCAGCTGGGGCTGGATGTTGAGTGCTTTGGGTTAAAAAAAAAAGTTTCTGGGCCTGAGAGAGTATGGAAAGCCGTTTGATTTTTTTTTGGGGGGGGAATGATGTTAGTATTGTGGAATATTTGTCTCCCCCCATTTCCCCCAATATCTCTTTCTTACATCCACCCCCTCAACACATCCCAGTTCCAAACCCCATCCCCCTCTCTGTCCCCAGCTCTATGACAGAGCCTTAGAAAGAGAAACAATACGCCGGGGATGACCGCTGCCTGAGCAGCCATTCAAAGAGGCAGGAGATGGATTTTTAATGACTGAGAGGTTTTTCATGGTATCAGGCTTATGGGGGGATTTTGTTAACTCCCTTTGTCCCGCTCTGATTGGAGACGGATCAGCCGAGACCCCAGGGGTGCCAGCTAGCGTCCCGGCCTCCCCCCTTAGCTGGTCTTTTGGGGGCCACAAACCCCCCCTGTTCACAAACAGAGCAGTTTTCATCTTAGAAAAAAAGAGAGCCATAAACCCAACAGAAAGTAAACCAAATGGTCCATTTAGGAGACAAGGCCTTCCGCTGGGTCTCCTGGAAGGTAGAATTATGTTGTGAAACTCAATTTTGGGCAACTAGAATCGGTTATTAATTGAGGCTGTGTGATAGCTCCAAAGAACCACAGCATTTGGAGCTGGAGGGGATTTAGAGGTAATCTCTTCTCAACCAGCTCATTTTATAAGGGAGAAAGCAGAGGCTCAAATTTACTCAGCTGATAAATGGTGGAGTTGGTATCAAATCCAGGTCTTCTGGGCGTTTTAGCCCTAAGATGCCCAGCACTATTCTGGACTGGGCTGTGAAGGAGCCAGGTAGAGGTGAGAGAAGCGACAATCTTAGGCAGTTTGCAAGGAAGGCACTTAGAGGATCTACTTCAAATATTTCAGTGCATTCATGATTTCATCAGCGTGGAGGGTCCCCCCATTAGTGCAGATTGCTACCCATCTCCACCTTCTCCTCCTCATGCTTCTTTTGTCCTCTCCTTTCCACGAGTCCTCCATAGATGGTCTACCCAATGGTTTGGAGACCTCGAAAGGTCTTTTAATATCTTGTGGATGTGGATGCCCAACACTTGGGCAGTCCACCTGTTGACCCTCTTTCTTCCTACACAATTGGGCTATCTCCTTCACCAGTCAAACAGCCCCTTCTCATGTGTGTGACAGTCATTGTTATGGGCAAGTCGTAACTTCCCAGGTCTGCTTCCATTCACCACCTGTCTCTTCATGGCTCTTAAGCCCACTGGCCAACATAATGCTTCTAAGAAGGACCATGGTGTTCTGTGGTCCACCGTCGAAGTCATCATCTGGAGAAGGCTGATATCAGAGGTGTCCTTGTTCAGTAGGACAGGGCATGGAAGATTAGAGTTAGTAAGAACTGAATTCAGACTATCCCTCAGCTTTTACTAGCTAGGTAACTGGGCTTCTTTGTGACTCAGTTTCTTTATCTGTAAAATGAGATGATTGAATTTTTCTAAATCTGGGATCCTGAAATTATTGAGAATTTTGGGCCATGACCCAAAGATGTGCATATTTATCTCCATCTCTTCTTCTTAGATAAGGCTCAGCTACCTACCTCTAGCTGAGATTCTTAATCTTTTCTGGGTCATGGACCTTTTTTTGGCATATCTGGTATTACCTTTTGAACCCTTTCTCAAGATAGTTTTAAAAATGTTTATATATATATATGCATATATATATATACACATGATACATAGGATCATAAAAGAGACCAAATATAGTTAGAATATTATTTTATAAAACAAACTCATTGCCCCCAGATTAAGAAAGATCGATCCATATGGAAATGCTTTACATAATTGTACATGTATAACCTTTATCTGCTTACTGTCTTAGTGAGGCAAGAAAGGACAGAATTTGGAACTCAAAACTTTAAATAAATTTAAATAAAAAAAATTAAAAGTTAAAAAAAGAAAGATTGATATAAACCCAGACCAGTAATGTATACTGAAACTCAGGGTGGTCTAGTACACTCCATCACTGTGGAGAGCTTAACTCAGAATCTAAATTTGAGTTCACATTTTGCTTTTGACACTTACTAACTGTGGAACTCAGTTTCCTTGTCTGTTAAAAGGAGGCAATGATACATGAGTAAAGGGTTGTTGTGAGTCTCATGTGAGAATGTATATAAAGCACTTTACAAGGTTTGTAACACTAGATAAATGTCAATGATTATTTTTGTGTATCATGTACTAATAATGTAAACAAAGTGAGGCCCATAATTTCTATTTTTTCCCACTTAGTTTTCAATAAAGATAATTTCCAACATTAATTTTTGTAAGATTTTGAGTTCAGAGCCCCATGATTTCAACCTATGGAACAGACAAATAAAAGAATAAGAGAAGATGAATTAAGGCAATTGGAGAATAAGGCAGCAAAGGAGGATTCTTGGGTCATATCTGTCTCCTAGGATCCCATCCTTGAGAGTTAAGGCTTCATATACCATGGATAATGCTAGAAAGCAGATGTCATTGCTAGGTGGTCAGAACTACTTCCAAGGATTCTTCCATGTTGGCCTTGACCAGTACATCAGTCCCTGTGTCAATCAATGCCTGTTTACTGAGCCTCTTGCTGTGGCCGGTCTTGTGGCCAGCCTCACAGAGAGAAAAGCCAGAAGGAGACCCCCTTTTTACTCTTTAGGAGCTCCCCATCTGCTTAAATAGAACTCCAATGGTGAGAGGGCTTTCCTGTGCAATAGCAGCATTGCTCAGGTCAAGGCAGGCTTCTGGAAGGAGTTGGGACTTGAGCTATGTCTTGAAAAACAATATAAATGTTAGATTGCAGGAATTTGCTTTGCTTGACTATGTAGATTTGTTACAAGAGTTGCATGTTTCTATTTTTCCCCAGAGGGAGAGAAGTGAGAAAAAAAAAGAAAATAAATTTTTGTTCATTGAAAAAAAAATCCTCATTATGAATAGATCCAACCATTCTGGAGAGTAATTTGGAACTATGCTCAAAAAGTTATCAAACTGTGTGTACCCTTTGATCCAGCAGTGTTTCTATTGGGCCTATATCCTAAAGAGATCTTAGAGGAAGGAAAGGGACCCACATGTGCAAGAATGTTTGTGGCAGCCCTTTTTGTAGCAGCTAGAAACTGGAAAGTGAAGGGATGTCCATCAATTGGAGAGTGGCTAAATAAGTTATGGTATATGAATGTTAAGGAATATTATTGTTCTATAAGAAACGACCAGCAGGACGATTTCAGAGAGGCCTGGAGAGACTTGCATGAACTGATGATGAGTGAAATCAGCAGAACCAGGAGATCATTGTACACGGCAACAACAATACTGTACGATGATCAGTTCTAATGGACATGGCTCTCTTTAACAATGAGATGATTCAGACCAGTTCCAATAATCTTGTGATGAAGAGAGCCATCTACACCCAGAGAAAGGACTGTGGGAACTGAGTATGGACCACAACATAGCATTTTCACTCTTTCTGTTGTTGTTTGTTTGCATTTTGTTTTCTTTCTCGGTTTTTTCCTTTTTGCTAGGATTTATACAATATAATTGTATAAATATGTATACATATATTGAATTTAACATATATTTTAACATATTTAACATGTATTGGATTACCTGACATCTAGGGGAGGGAGTGAAGAGAAGAAGGGGAAAATTTGGAACATAAGGTTTTGCAAGGATGAGTGTTGAAAAATTACCCATGCATGTGTTTTATAAATAAAAAGCTTTAATAAAAAATAAATTAAAAAAGAGAAAAAGAAAAAATCCCCCTCCCCCATGTTCCAAATTGTTGCTGTTTTATTCTTTGCCATTGTATGATAAGTTAAAAACAGTTATATACTTAATAGAAGTAATTCCCTCAGAGAATAATAATAATAATTCAGTGAAGTCACTGTGGATGTGCTACCATTTATGTCCCTGTACTTTTCAGAGGTTTGAATATGTTTCCCTTTAATAACTTTCTTTGAAAAAAATTATTTTTTAAGAGAAAGAGCACTGGATATTGGAAGACTTTGATTTGAAGCCAATCTCTAATTCTTTTTGGTTTTATGACAAGTTACTTCTCCCTGAATCTTTGGGCAAGTTACTTAATGTCTGTTTGCCTCAGTTTCCTTATTTGTAAAATAGGGATAACAATAATTCCTATTTCCCAGAGTTGTCACAAAGCTCAAATGAGATAACATATATAAAATGCTTTGCAAGCCTTACAGAACTATGTAAATATGAGCTGTAATTATTACTAGAAATGCCAAATGTTATTATTCTACAAGATTACTAAGCACAAACACAGGGGAATCATCTGCATGCATTTGAGTTGAAGCTGGTTGGGTCCCAGAGAGCTTCCTGAAGTCTAACTACTTTCTAGTTCCACCATGGGGGTCATTTCTTAGGTACTCTTCTCACTCCTCCCACAGATCAGCATTTCTCAGGGAGTTTGTAAAACTGTAGAACGTTAGGCTGATTTCAGAGTCAGAAAGCTGAAGGTTAAATAAATGGACTTTCAAAGAAAAAAGAAGGAAACTGGGTTGGTCAGAGCTGAACTTGAAACACTGGACTTTTCCACATTCTGATGCTTTGACCTTTCTCTCCCAGGATCCTTGGGGTCTGCCCAGTGGCTCACTGTATATCACCACATGAGACCTAGGTCCTCCAATTTTAGGTGCAATACTCTTTCTTCACTACATTGTTTCTCTGTGAAGAATCCCAGAATAAATATCTCATCCTTAAGTTCTGCCATTTTTTCAGTCGTGCCCAATTCTTTGTGACCCCATTTGGGGATTTTCTTGATTAAGATACTGGAATGCTTCACCATTTCCTTCTCCATCTCATTTTACAGATGAGAAAACTGAGACAAATAAAGTTAAGTGATTTGTCCAGAGTCACACAGCTAGTAAGTATCTGAAGTCAGATTTGAACTCAGGAAAATGAGTCTTCCTGACTCTAGGTCCAGTACTTTAACTACTAGCTGCCCAATTCAAGTTAACAAACATTTGTTAAATGCTTACCACACATTGGACACTGAAACTGATACTTGCATAGATAGTCACAAAAGGCTCTACTCCCAAAGAGTTAATAGGTCATGATGCAAATAAGCATGATACTAGGTGGTGTATATGGACTAAGGAGAGATATAAAGAGGTATTAGAAAACTTGCGCCTTGAGTGATCACTTTTGCATGAGGAGAGGGAAAGGTGGGAAGCGAAGAGGAAAGAATTCATCAATGTGGAAGAGAGGTGACACTTGCTTAGGGTGGAAGGAAGAAAAATATTCCAGTTGGTTGGAGTACATTCTAAACATGTGAAGACCTGGTAGTAGAAAAGGGGTGGGTGAAATTAGGGAATTTGCAGTATCCAGCCCATTTTGACTGCAAAGTACAGTGCCTGAAAGACAATAATGGAAACATGATGGAAAAAATCAGTTGGGAGCCAGATTGTAGAACTTGAATGCCAGCCTAAGGTTTTGGTTTTCTAATTTATAGTGAATGAGGAGCCACTGGAGTTTCTTGAGGGAAGGAATGGTGGTCTGTGTGTGTGGAAGACAACGCTGGCAGTTCAGAGAAGGCTGGAAGGCTGAGGACAATGGGAAGTCAGTAGGCTCTTATAATTAGGTGAGGTAAAAGGTGATAGGGGGCTGAACTAGGGTGACTGCATGAGCAGCGTGATTGATGGAGCAAAACCTTGTAGGAGAGAGCAAGGGGACCTGATGAAGGGCACCAGAGGAGTTGGCTTGGATAAGGAGAAGGGATACTTGTTCTCTGGGATAAAGGAAAAGAGAAAAAAGATATCAGAAGACAAAATGGTTTGGAAGGGAGGAGGAGGGGGATGAAGGAAGTACTGTTGTTAATTACTGTCCTTAATCATTTTGAAGATGGAGAAGAGAGAGGAAGCTAGATGGCTCAGTGGCTAGAGTGCTGATCCTGGAGTCAGCAGGACTTGAGCTCAAATATGGCTTCAGACACTTCTAAGTTACTTAACCCTAATTGCCTTGCAAAGAAAAAAAAAGAATGGGGGAAAATCCCTGTTAAAGAGAGAAGGATGAAAAAAACTGAAGAAAAAAAAAGTCTGGAGGCAGTTACCATGAGGGATTGTAGTAGAGACAATTGGGGAGTATATCAAAAGATTCCTCTTCTCTGTGGTAGGATCAGTTGAGACTAGTTAGCCTAAGTCTATAGTATACCTAAACATGTGACTTCCTCTATCACTGCTGGCTGACCTCTACTCTTGAGCCAGCCTCTTCTCATTCATAACTAGTGATCTCTCCCTGGGGTCTTCTCTCTTTGACCCCTTCCTGATGATCTTGTCAGCCCCTTGGATGACAACTATGACTCTTTCCTTAATGGGATTGAGGTCACAAACAGGAAAGGAACGAGCCAGCCCAGAGACTATGGGACCATTTAGAAGGGGATTATGTCATGGCATTATAGGATCTGAGGTATAGAATCTTTGAGGTACAAAAACATGGGCCAGAACAAATGGAAATCAGGTGAGCTTTCTTCCATTTTCCCTTCCATTTTCTGGCTTGGTGAGGGGTAGGGTAAAGATCAAGGAGGTCACTTTCCTATAATGCTGCATGCTGGAGGTACATATGGAGTAAAAGGAAGGCTCAGACTGGGATTATCGAGGCTGAGTAATGGTTGAAAAAGCTTCTGGAAGATAGTGGCAAAGGTAACAGCTTCCTGGCTGAGAGATTCTACTGCTAGTGGGGTGGTAGTAAAAATACAAGTATAGTTGGGCTCTCCCTAGAATGGTGCATCAAGAGACAGGGATTGTGGCAAGTTTGTAGGAGCTGATCTGAGAGTAAAAGAGAAAAATAACAGATGAGAACACAGACCCTGTAACCTCCATCTAGTCCCATCCAGTCACCCTTTCAGGTTATTGAGACATCTTATTGCTGTTGTAGGTATCTGGGGAAGCCTGAGACCAAAGCGTTCTAGGGAAAAGGGGACATAAGACCTAGCAATTGTGGAGATGAGCTTCACTACTATTTCCTTGCCAAATAGATCTAGGTCTGTGCTTCTTAACTTTTTACATGCCTTAAAATAAATTTTATGTTAGAACAATATGGATGCCTGATATTTGCAGGAATGGAACTGAGCACATCAAAGGAACCACATTCAGATGTTCTCAGAACATCTTCTAAATGGGGACAAATGGAAGTCAAGGGCAATATGAATTACTGAGAAGTCTCCACTAACCTGAATGGGACCTATAGAAGTCTAGAGCTGTAGTTCTAGCAAGTTGAGATACCAGGTTAGAGAATCCATGAGTATTTCTTAAGTATCTGCTATATGCCAGGCATTGTGGGGATGCAACAACAAGCAAAAGACAATCCCTGCCATCAAAGAGCTTACAGTCTACTGGGATCTCAGGATCATAACATCTTATAATTGTAGAATCACAGATTTAAATCCATGGATTTAAAGCATCTTTGAGTCATGGAGTAACATAATATTAGAATCAAAGTGGGAGAAACTTAGAATTGTTGTCTGACAAAAGATTATGGAAATCATCTGTATCAATCCTCCCCCCCAAATAAAAATTCTCACTATAACATCTTCAGTGATGGTCACTGTCTTTTATGCAAGTGAGTCCAGGACAAAGACTCTACACTACCTTATGAAAGCTTAGTGCATCATCAGACCAAACCCTGTGAGGCAGATTGCACAAATAGTATTTTTTTTTCATTTTACAGTTAAGAAAACTATGGCTTTCAAGAGATCAAAATGATTTATCCTTAGTCACTTAAGTATTAAGTGTCAGAGCAGAATTTTTTTTTTGCTTTTTTGAGGTTAAGCGACTTGCCCAGGGTCATACAGCTAGGGAATGTTAAGTATCTGAGACCAGATTTGAACTCAGGTCCTCCTGACTTCAGGGTTGGTACTCTATCCACTTCACCACCTAGATGTTCCTCAGAGCAGAATTTGAACCCAGATCATCCAACAAAAAAATCCCATACACTTTCCACTATCTACACTTACTCCTGACCAGATTCTATGCTGAGTAAGACCCAATCTCAGAACTCAAGAAACTCATGGTCCATTGAGAATAGGAATACCATCTATAGGGATGGTGAGAGAGCCAGAGAGAGCATAGGGAATGAGCTGGGGCATAGTATTTTTGCATCTTAGCAGCTCTGGTGTAGCTTTTCATGACACTAGAATTAGCTGCAGGACTAACAATAATAAAAATAATAATAATAATTCACATTTATATAAAAATAATTACTCAGGTTTACATATGATTATATCGTAATAATAGTAATTTCATGCCATATCTTTTTCTTACCTTTCTCCTTCAAGTTTGCCACTGGTTTTGACTTTTACTGTAACTACTCAATTGTCTGGAAGAAGACGGGGGAGTCATAAGTGACAATTATAATAAGTAATTATGAAAGTTCCAACGTGACCTATTCAGATGTGCTATTGTTGATGCTGATAAATGGGAAACAGAATAAGACAGAATAGCAATAGCTTATATTTCTGGAGCACTTTATGGCATATGTAAAGTACTTTGTATATATTATCTTCTGCCTTTGGGTGCTGGGACATCTCAAGAGAATTAATTGTGATGAATCTGGTGTAGGAGACCCCTGAAAGCTGTACCTTTGGCAGTAATGTCCAATCTCTCCCTCCTTTTTCAGGGGTGCTGGGAAAGCTGATAATGTGACCATGAGCCTGATTGCTGTCAACCCTCCTTGTCACCCCCCCAGAAATGTTTTCTTCAGTTGTCATATAGTGGTGAGAGCTCTGATTTTGGAAACAGAAAACTTGGTTTTTGATGACTTTGGAAAAGTACCTTCCCCTCCCTGAGAAACAGACTTCTTTTGTGAAATGAAGAGGACAGATGAAATAGGGGGTCTTAATTTGGGGTCCTTGAATTTATTTTATTAATATTTTGATAACTATATAATTTCATTTATTAATATCTTGATAACTATATTTTAATATAACAATTTCCTTTGTAATTTTGTGTATTTTATTTTGTGCACTCAAAAACATTATTCTGGGAAGAGGCACATAAGTTTCATTTATTAATATCTTGTTAACTATATTTTATTTTATTTTTTTAAAGGAAATGACAAATTTTCTTTTTATTTATTTATTTATTTTTTTGCTGAGGCAATTGGGATTAAGTGACTTGCCCAGGGTCACACAGCTAGGGACTGAGACCAGATTTGAACTCAGGTCCTCCTGACTTCAGAGTTGGTGCTCGATCCACTGCACCACCTAGCTGCCCCAACTATATTTTAATAAAAGCAATTTTCTTTGTAATTTGTGTGTTTTATTTTGTGCATTCAAAAACATTATTTTGGGAAGAAGTACATCGGTTTCTTGATACTGCTAAAACAATCTATAACTAAGTCTAGAAACTGGAAACTGAAGGGATGCCCATCAATTGGAGAGTGGCTGAATAAATTATGGTATATGAATGTTATGGAATATTATTGCTCAGTAAGAAACGACCAGCAGGACGATTTCAGAGATGCCTGGAGGGACTTGCATGAACTGATGCTGAGTGAAACGAGCAGAACCAGGAGATCATCATGCACAGCAACAACAGTATTACATGATGATCAATTCTGATGGACATGGCTCTCTGCAATAAAGAATTGTCTCAAACCAGTTCCAATTGTTCACTGAAGAAAACCATATACACCCAGAAAGAGGGACATGAAATATGGACCACAACGTAACATTTTCATGATCTCTATTGACATTTGCTTGCATTGTGTTGCCTTTCTCTGGTTCTTTTTTTTTTTCTTGTAGATAGGATTTTTCTTGCATAACTTCTCAAGCATTTCAACATTATTAACATGTAGTGGACTTCCTGCCATCTAGAGGAGGGGAGGGGACTGGGGGTAAAATTTGTATTGGAAAGCTTTGTAAAGATCAAGGTTAGGGAACTACCCATACATATGTTATACAGATAAAAAGCTTAAAATTAAAAAAAAAAGGTCATCTAAAAAAAAAAAAACCCAAAACAATCTATAACTAAGAATTCCCAGAGAAGATCTCTTAAAGTTTCTTCCAAAGATAATACCTTCCCCCTACAACTTCTCTTCTCAGGACTGAGCTTTTCTAATTCTTTCAACCAATCCTCATATACCATTATCTTGAGGCCTCTACTAATTTTGACCCCTTTAATCTTTGACCTCTTAAAATATAGTGCCTGGAATTGACTACCATATTCCAAATGTGGTCTGAATAGGGCTCACACCAGCATGATGCCTTCCCTCATTCTGGACATTGGTTGTTTTAATGCCATTTGGTTTGTGAGAAATTAATTTTTTGAACCTGTGTGGGATTTTACATTTATTTGCTCAAGTTCTATCTTATTTAAATTCTGCCCAGTATGAAGGTGGAGCCAGCTAGTAGCAGTAATTCCATTTGAATTGTGTTAGGAATATTCTGCAGATTACCTGGCAGGATAAGATGAGGTCCTTTCTTGAACCAAACTTCCAAGCATTAAACTCTATTGCAGAGAATGTAATTCCATCAGGCTGGTCACACTGTTCAAATGTCAAATGTGTGCTTGACCAAAAAACTATTTTACGAAGAACTCACACAAGGCAAGTGCTCACGTGGTGGTCAGCAAAAACAAAACAAAGACATTCCAAAGGTCTCTCTAAAAAACTTTAGAATTGATTGTATGACATGGGGGACAGGACCGCCCAGCATCACATGCCTTCATCAGAGAAGGAGCTGTGCTCTATGTGCAAAGCAGAATTGAAGTAGCTTAGAAGAAACACAAGATGTGCAGTTTTACTCCAAATGTTCACAAGGACTATTTATATCTGACTGGTGACAGCACTCCGAGATCATATTGATCTGATCAGCCACAGTTGGACACTTGACTCTTACATAGTAATGTTATATGATCCTCTTCGAGGAAGGACCAACCTTGGAAATTTGCAAGCACTACCAGTCAGGACTTGATTTCTTCCTGTCTTGACTGCCTAGACCTGAGAGGATGAAGGGGAAAATATTAATCATGCAGACCAATTTATAGGTGTGTCATGCTTTTTGGAAAGACAGCTGTTAAGCATTTACCCACAGACCTCTGACTCAGCCCCATATTCTAGATTTTTGAGGTCTCATCTTGACTGCCATCTAATACATTAACTTTCAATTTGGTATGCTCACTCTTGATGCTTATCTTAAAACTTTGACTAGAAATCTTGTTTCCTTATTTTGTAGTCACGCTCAGCATGTTTTATTTCTTCCTTCAAAAAAAGACAGGATCCACCATTGACTTGACCTTTTTCCACACAGAAAAGCCAGTTAGAGAACTGGACACTATATGTGGCAGGAACTTAACTCATTTCTTGATTGCATCAGTTTCTCAATCTTTGGAACTGAAGGTTTGTTGCTCCAAATTCCTAGTTTCTCAATCCTTTTTCCTGGTTATTGCTGCAGTTCCCCTTTTATGTTTTTTTGTGTCTTTCCCTATTAGAATGAAAGCTCTTTGAGGGCAGGAACTGGTCTTGCTTTTTTGCTTGTATTTGTGTAGTCAGCATGTACACCATGCCTGCCACAGAATAAGTGCTTAATAAATGCTTATTGGCGGATTCTAAGTGATCTTATCTTAGGTCCCATTTCTCTTCTTTAATAGGAAGTTTTTGTATAGCATTTGAAATAATTCATAAAGTACTTTTACATACATTTGAACCTCATAATCGCCTATAAGATGGGGAATACAGGTGTTGTCTTCATAAGGAGCCTGAGGCTCAGAGAGATTAAGTTATTTTTCCATAGTCACAAATAAATAAGTGTTGCATTCAGTATTTGAACTCAGGTTTTCTTGACTACAATTCTAGCACTCTACCCATCTAGCCATTCTGGTTCTTACTTCCCCTTTCCCTCATCTTTTCCAGACCCTCTAGACTAGGTGGCTTTTACCTGTGGTTTAGGGATTCATGGAATCTTTGAATTTGAATGGAAAGCATTTTACATCTAGATTTTAACTAACTTCTGCCTGAAATGTAGATTTCATTCAATTATTTTAAAATAGGGTTCTTAAGAGGGATCCAGAGGCTTTACCAGACCACAAAAGGGTCCAAGAGCAAAAGGGATGAACTCATTCTCTTGAATTATTCACAAAAGACCAGAAAATATACACATTTAGACATAACACATCAAGGGAAAGTACCATATGCTGATGAAAGAAAGTTCTCTTGGTCTCAAATGAGGGACTATTAAGCTTTCTAGACTGAGCTTGTCAGGGCTCTGACTCACTCTTAGTATATCATTTTGAGTAAATCCTTTCACTTTCCCAAGCCTCAGTATTCTAAACAGTGTAATGGGAACAATAAGGCTCACACAGCTTACTTTCTGGGTTACTGTGAGGAAAGGGTTTTATAAATCCCAGCATGCTATTGAAATGGGAATTAAAACCACAGAATCACAGTTCTTATTCTTTGAAGCTTGGGTTAATGAGTCTTTTTAGGACAAGACTTAGCTTTGACATAGAAGAAAGAGCCCTAGTTTGGGACTCAAAGGTTCTGAGTTCAATTTTTTGTTGTACTGCTTGTTCAGTCTTGGACACAACATTGGGATTCTCTGTGACTAAAGTATCCTCGTTTGCAAAATGAAGTGGTTGAATGGGATGACCTCTCGAATTTTTTTCTATTCTCAAACCCATGGTCCTATCTCTGGGAAAAGGTTTTAGATAAGAAGCTCACAGATCTCCCCAATTTGGATGGGCAAGTGAGAGGTATATCGGCTCCCTTGGGAGGAAGGTAAAAGGACCTTTCTCCTTCTGTTTTACCTCCCCATACCTCCTGCTACCTTGGGGAGATCGTGTTGGAAGTAGGAATAAATGAAAACCCATTTCGATGTCACACAAATGTATAGTCAACATGATTCAGGGGAGGAGGTGGTCCTTTCCCCCATACAAACCCTGAGAACTTTCTCCTGGAGCTGAGACTAATGAGCCATGAACTCCCATTGACAATACCTGTTGGGCTCAGCATCAAAGGAACCTGTCTCTTTCTTTGGCATTTCTTGTGACCTCAAATTGCCTTGTGATTAAACCTCAAAAATGAGCTCTCATGATTGATAGTCTGTGTGTGTGTGTGTGTGTGTACACATGTGTGCATGCACATAGAAAGCGGGGAGAAGGACCTTAAAACATAAAATGTCACAATCAGGAATGATTTTACAGTTTGAGATGTCATGCCAGATGAAACATTAGAGGGCTTTGAATACAACTTGAGAAAATTAGAGGCCAAAGGAAGCGAGGTAATTTGTCCAATGTCATACAGATAGTATATAGCAAGGTTAGGATTTGAACCCAGGTTCCTTTCCACTCTACCACACTTAATGCTCCAATCTCAAGCAACAGGTTAGTTCCCTTGGTTCAAGACCAATAGGTCTTGAATATATGTGGAAATGTCATATATTAGGGCTTGCCTCAAATTAAATCTCATGAAATATTTATTTTTCTCTTTAAACATCTGTCTTTTCTCCTCTTCATCTTCTTCCATCTTCTTCCTCCTTCTTTTTGTTCTTGTTCTTCTTCCTACTCCTCCTTTCCTTTTCCTCCTCCTCCTCTTCTTCCTCCTTCTTGGAAGATTGAAAGTCAGAACTAGGAGGGACTTGGAACATAGAATGTCAGAGCTGGGAGAGACTTTAGAACATAGAAAGTCTAAAGGACCTCAGAGCAGAGAATGTCCTTATTTTCTTCCTCTTCCTCTTCTTCTTTCTCCTTCTCTTCTTTTGCTTCTCTATTCCCTTACCCTGACCATTGGAGTCAGATGAACTATTGGACTGGGGCTTAGGAGGCCATAAAGATCTGAGGAGGTGTTATAGATACTGAATGGAGGGATGGTTAGGAGAAAGAAGCTCTATGCATGGTTGGAGAGGGCAGCTAGGTGGTGTGGTGGATAAACTGCCCAGACCTGAGTCAGGGAGATATTTTCCTGAGTTCAAATCTGACTTCATAGAAAGCCAGGGCTGGGAGGGACCTTGGAATATCAGGATTGGGAGGGACCTTGGGACACAGAATGTCAAGCCTTGGAGGGACCTTGGGACACAGAATATCAGGGCTGGGAGGGACCTTGGGACACAGAATATCAGGGCTGGGAGGGACCTTGGGACACAGAATGTCAAGCCTTGGAGGGACCTTGGGACACAGAACATCAGGGCTGGCAGGGACCTTGGGACACAGAATATCAGGGCTGGGAGGGACCTTGGGACACAGAATGTCAGAATTGGGAGGGACCTTGGAACATAGAAAGTCAGGGTTGGGAGGGATCTTGGAACATAGACATTCAGAACTGGGAGGAAGTTTGGAACATAGAAAGTCAGAACTGGAAAGGACTTTAGAACATGGAACGTTAGAATGGAGAGGGATCTCAGAGCAGAGAATGCCAGTTAGTTGTCCAAGCTCAGGCAGTGAGTGAGACTAGAACCCAGACCTCTCACTTCCCAGCCCAACCTCTTCTCTGTACTATTCATGGCTAGTCACTTCATGGCACTTGTTTTCCTTCTTTCTTCACTTGGCTGAAATCCCTCCTTTATCTTTCCCAGTTGAGGAGAAGCCAAGATTTCCAGCGCTCCCTTTCCTGCCATGGTTTGCTTGACTGTGCAAACACAATACTTGCTTCAGAAAAAAAGACTAAACCTGGCCCTTCACTCAGCCTCCCCCCACCTGTTTTGCCCAAAGCTTGACTCTGAGAGGGCACCTAAGCTGATCTGCTTAGAGACGGGCCTTGGGAAAAGATTTCAAAATGAAAGGTTGGATTGTAGATTCAGTGCTTGGAGATGGCAGGTGGGGGGGGGGACTGACAGAACACTCAGGACACCAACTCTAGGCAAAATAATAATAATAATGGCTGACCTTTAGAGAGTGCTTACTATGTGTCAGACATGGTGCTCAGTACTTTGCAATTATTATCTCATTTGACTTCCACAAAACCCTGAGAGGTAGCTGTTATTATTATCCCCATTTTATAGTTGAGGAAACTGAGGCAAGCAGGGTTAGGTGACTTGGCCAGGATCACACAGTAGGAAATGTCTGAGGCTGGATTTGAACTCAGAACTTCCTGATTCCAGGTCTAGCATCCCAGCTACCACACCAGTTAGCTGCTTCTAAAGGGCCATCTCTTAGCAGATTTGACTAATCCTGCTGGAGAGTCTTGGTTACACCTCTTATAAACTGTATGATACTGAGCACTAACTTCTACAGGTCTCAGTTTTCTCATCTCTAAAGTGGGGATAATGCTGCCTGCACTACCTGTCTCATAAAGATTTTGTGAAGAAATTGTCCAATGAAACTTCAAAGGCTATTAAATATGTAAGTTGTCTCCCTCTTTCTCCTCTTCCTGCATCAAGGGAACAAGCTCTGGTTAATAGGGTCCAGAATAGAGAGCCCAGATAACAACTGGCTAGTCCTGGTTCTTTAACTACAAAGTTGTATGTCCTCAGGGAAGTCGGTTCCAATTTCTGGGCCTCAGTTTCCCCATGTATAATATGAGACATTTGGATTAGATCAAAGGTATCAAAGTGACACGACCGGAGTAGTAGCTGAACCAAATTAAAATACTCATACTTTATATATATAAATATAATTATATATATTATGTTATATATAATTCTATAAAATATATAAAATATTTTATATATATAAATATTTAACAAAATAAATAAAAATGCAATAGAATGTAAATTATGCTAATATGGGCTTTTAAAAATCAATATGTGGCCCTCCCTTAGGCATCTGTACATATGGTTTAGTGACTTCTGTTTATATGTAAGTTTGACACCATCTTTGACGATCTCTTACTCTAATATATCTATATTTCTAGCTTCCAATGAGCCATACTTACGGTAACAAAATGTCAAAGATGGGACCCCCTGCATCCTACAATCCAAGCCCATTCTCATCTGCAGTTCCAAGAAGCTATAGGGAGCCCAGCATCCACACCCTGGTAAAACCAGCTCAGCAGATGGGCTAAATTAGGTTGAGAGTAACCAGCAGACCTCGATACAGTTGATGAACTAGGGGGCTTTCTCAGGTGGAATGGGCAGGTAAATACAGCCTCTGACAATGACTGTGAAGGTGACTGGGAAGGCTGAGAGCTTGGTCTGCCATCAGACACCAAGATCATCCACTGCATCCTGAGCCGTCCCCAGTCTTCCCAACTTTTGTCCTGTCATTGGACTTCAAAGGTTCAGGAAGAGAAGGGGAGACTCACAACTCTCTTACATCCCATTCACTCCCAACTCAAGACAACATCTTGTGATCACTTTAAAAATAGAGAAGCACCAAAAGCAATCCAGTCCAGCTGCTTCTCTAACGGACCTGACAAGTGGACACAAAGGCTCTATTTGAATGCCCGAAGTGACAGGGAGCTCAGTCTCTCTGGTGTTGCCCTTTCCACTTGGGGATGGCTCTGATTCTGTGTGACACTGTACAAGTCACTGCACCTCATCTATAAAATAAGCGGTCAGACTTAATGAACTCTGAGACTCTTTCCAGTTCTCAACCTAAGATCTATGATTCTAATTATTAGGAAGTTTTTCCTTGCAAGGAGGTGAATTCCACCTTCTCATAACTTCCGCCTGTTGCCGTTAGTTCTGCTCTCAGGGGCCAAGCCAAACAAACCTGATCCTTCTTCCTCATGACGTCTCTGGAAGGCATTGATCAAGTCCTCTCCTTCTAATCTTGTTTTATTTTTCCTTTTCCAGGCCAAACATCCCCAGTTCTTTTATGTGATACTCATGTGACAAACAAGGGATCCAGTTCCCTTCTCAACCCGGATGCCTCTTCTGGACACTCTGGTTGGTGTGCTTCCTAAAATGGGGCAGCCAGAACTGGACACAATATGGCGGCAGGAGGGAAGGAGGAGGGAGCAGCTTGGGGCTAGAGTGTCATTAGAGGGCAGCATTGGTCTGATGGGACCTGGGACTTCAGTGTGAGGGACGAGATTGAGGATGCTAAGTGATCGGACAGCATGAAGTCCCCAAGCCTATTTGAACTCTTCCCATCCATCACTCCTTATCAAGATCCCAGCCGCTCCTTACCTCCTATGATCCACCAGTTCCTCTCCCTGAGTGGACTCTGTCCTCTGAATATTGTACTTGGTGCTGGTGGGAAACAGAACCAGAACTGGCCCCAAATTGAAATGGCGCTGCTTCTCAAAATCAAAGCAAAAAGCCAAGCTGTCTCTTTCACATGTCAAATACTTTCCTCCTTAGCACCACCCTGTGAGGGAGCTGGCACAATTTGTGTTCACATTATAGAGGACAATACTGAGTTCTGTGAAAGGTCACACAGGACAAACCTCGAACCCAGGGCTTCTTCCACTACACTGAGCTGCTCATCTTATCCCATTCTTCACCATTCTGCTGTGAGGGAGTGAAGAGTACCAGGAGATGGAAGTTTGGGGCTGATGGGGTTTTAATCCTAAAGAAAAGTCTCTTGACTGTATTTTTTTCTTCCTACCATCTCCCTTTGTCCTCAAATTCCTCTCCTGTGCCTGTTTCCCTCCCTCCTTCCATCTCCTTCTCTCCTTTTTTCTCCCTCTCTCCCTTCTTCTCCCCATCTCTGTCTCTGTCTGTCTCTGTCACTGTCTGTCAGTCTCTGTCTCTTTCTTTGTCTCTCTGTGTTTCTATCTCTCTCTCTCCTCTCCCTTCTTCTCTCTCTCTGTGTCTCTCTATGCCTCTCTTTTTCTCTGTCTCTGTCTTTGTCTGTCTCCTCCTCCTCCTCCTCCCCCTCCTTCTCCTCCTCCTCCTCCTCTCTCTCTCTCTCTCTCTCTCTCTCTCTCTCTCTCTCTCTCTCTC
>JAJPUD010000069.1:941700-993095 GCA_023553655.1 Myrmecobius fasciatus
TCTCTCTCTCTCTCTCTCTCTCTCTCTCTCTCTCTCTCTCTCTCTCTGTATGTCTCTATCTCTTTGTTTCTGTATCTGTCTCTATCTGGCTCTCTGTCTGTCTCTGTCTCTGTCTCCTCTTCTCCCTGTCTCTCTTTGTCTCTGTCTGTCTCTGTCTCTCTTTGTTTCTCTCTGTCTCTGTCTTTCTCTCTCTCTCTCTGCTTCACTTCACTGTCTTTCCTTCTTTCTCTTATCTTGTTTCTCTCTCTTCCCCTCTCCCCTCTGTCTCCATCTTCTTTCTCTCTCTCTCTCCTATGTTTTCAGGGAAGTCAGGCTGGGATTTGAGTCTCAGCATTTCAGGGTCTTCAAAGGGAAACTTCAAATCAGCAAATGGGAATGAGTTTGCCTTTGAAAGCATTTTCCTTTTGTTTGAGTCCAACAAATTTCCGAAAAACGTGGTTCAAATTGCTGGTGTTTGCACAGTTGCAAGGAATCTGCATTACAAATGTCCGGATCCTCCCTCTGAGATAGCTCAGAAATCACAAATATTTCTGTTGGTGCAATGGAAAGGGAGCTGGTTCTGAGGTCAGAGGCTCTTCTTGGTCCAAATTTTGGCACTTATTGGCTTTGGGACCATGGGAAAATCACTGGACCTCACTTTCCCCATCTCTAAGATTCAGGGACTCAATCTTTTTAAGCTTTTTTTGTCTGAAATTGGATTCCTTTGGTGGTATCTATGGATTCCTCAGAACAATATTTTTAAAATGCATAAAATAAGATACATAAAATGACAAAGGAGACTATTGAAATACAATTATACATATGATATGTATACATATATACTTTTTAAGGACCCCAAATTAAGAACCCCTGGCATAGTTAATTTCTGAGATATCTGTAAGATGAGCTGAAACATTAGTTTAATCTCTTTGTGACCCAGAGCAAGTCATTTAATTTCTCTGCCTCAGTTTCCTCAACTGTAAAATGGGGATAATGATAACATCTATCTCCCAGGCTTGTTGTGAAGATTACATAAGCTATTATTTGTAAAGTGCTTAGCACATGGCATAAGCTTCATAAATTATTGTTTCCTTCTTTCTTTTTGACAATGATCTTCCATGATCTCTGTTTTCTGACATTTTGTATTCTAAGTTTCCTTCCAGCTTGGACCTGCTGTGTTCTATGTTCTAAGCTTCCTCCCAGTTCTGACATTTTATGTTCTAAATCCCCTTTTCAGCTGGGATCAGCTTATATTTTATGTTCTAAGCTTTTTTCCAGCGCTGATATTCTATGTTCTAAGTTCCCTTCCAGTTTGGACCAGCTGAGTTCTATGGTCTAATCTTCCTCCCAGCTCTGACATTTTACATTCTAAATCCCTTTCCAGCTTGAACTGGCTGTGTTCTATGTTCTAAGCTTCCTCCCAGCTCTGACATTTTACATTCTAAGTTCCCTTTCAGCTTGAACCTGCTGTGTTCTATGTCCTAAGCTTTCTCCTAACTCTGACATTTTATGTTCTAAGGCCCCTTTCAGCTGGGACCTATTATATTTTGTATTCTAAGCTTTTTCTCAGTTCTGATAGTCTATGTTCTAAGTCCCCTTCTGGCTGGTTCCTGCTATGTTTTATGTTCTAAGCTTTCTTTCAGCTCTGATATTTTATGTTCTAAGTCATTCTAGCAGGAACCTGCTATGTTCTATATTTGAAGCCTCCCTTCTATTTTGACAGTCTATGTTCCATGTTCTGTGGTTCCTTACAATTCTGACATGCCGTGTGCTGTGTTCTACTTCATCCCTTCAGAAGGGTTTTCCCAGTGGGTGGAATAATTTTTAAATCCAAGAATGCTATGTATGCTCAACACCAGCATCTGGGGAACAGGGAAGGCTGGGGGAGGAAGAGGGAGGAGTGAGGGGGGATCCTTTCGTTCATGTCAAATTAAGTTGTGGCTTAAATTACTTATGTCAGGAAATTCAAAATGATGGTTTCTGTCCCCATGACAACAAAGAGATCACAGCTTCTGCACACACTGTTTCTCCCACCCTATGAGCCATTAATGGCACATGCCGTAGTTGTTAACTTTGGATTTCCTGCACTCTTGGCAATCTGAATTCCTGTCTCAGTGTCAAGGTATCTGATGGTTTTAAATGTCAAAATGAATGAGGTTTTATCTTGGCTTCCCCTCATCCCAATCCCAGACTTTCAGACAGATTAAAATTTTGCTCACCAACCCACTTTAGTCAACTTAGGTCTCCGAATTTAGTTCTTGTTTCTACAACAGAGCCATGTGCCCTTCTCCCCAGTGGGCACATAAGCCCCACCTACCTACCAACTTGTATCTTTTATTACCTTCAAACTCTTCCTAAAATCTCATTTCCTCAAGGAAGTGTTTCCTTATAAAATTCACTAGACATTGATTACATCTCTTCCTCGTGGCCCAGTACTTTGTTTTTGAATTATAAGATTCGATTAGATCTGGTTCAAATTTCTTCCCAGGGCAGGATTTCACTCAAGACATTTCTTGAAGGGACTGAGGGGTAAGAGAATTGAATGGAAAAATCTATCATCTACCGGAATATCTCCA
The DNA here is from genome assembly GCA_023553655.1 of Myrmecobius fasciatus. Taxonomy (NCBI): domain Eukaryota; kingdom Metazoa; phylum Chordata; class Mammalia; order Dasyuromorphia; family Myrmecobiidae; genus Myrmecobius; species Myrmecobius fasciatus. The sequence continues at coordinate 944,256 of JAJPUD010000069.1, forward strand.
GTGACAGGGAGCTCAGTGTCTCAAAAGGCAACCTGGTTTATTGTGGTATAGTTTTGACTGTTAGGCAGTTTTTCCTCCGTTCAAGCTGAGACTGACCTACTTGGAATTCCCCCTGCTGAGAGTTTTACCCACACCAGAGACAAATAAACTAGAGAATTATTCTCATTAACATAAATAAGAAACTGAGGCTCAGAGGTTAAGTGACTTGGATAATATCTCTCAGCTTGTAAGAGTAAGGGATGGTACATGAACTCTAGTCTTTAAAATCCTATGCTCTTTACACTAGTTCTTGTAGCCTCTCCTTGCACATGCTTCCTCACAAGAACTCTTTAGATATATTCAAAGATGGTGGCTATGTTTTTCCCTTATGTCTTTTTTCCTCTGTGGTAAATTTCCCTTATACCAGCAATCAGTCCTTAGATGCCATGTCTTCAATCTCTTCTGTTTTCTCTATTCCACATGTAATCTAGCTCAACCAAGTCCATCCTGAAAGAGGAACCCAGAACTGGACGCAATGCTCAAGATGTGGTCAGACTAAGGCAGGAGATGGCATAAATATTACCTCTGTTCTCCAACTAGTCTTAGAAGCAAAGGATTTTAGAGCTGGAAGAGATCTTAGGACTCTTCTAGTCCAACATAGCCATTTTACAGATTCACAGTTTTGGTTTCTTGTTTTTCCATATCGGAGTCAATCATTTTATAGAAAAGGAAACTGAGGACCAAGATAGGAAGTAATTTGTACAAGGAAGTGACCTCATGTAAGATCAAAGACTTAACAAATGTCAGATAGTTAACCTAAGTCTTTTGACTCTTGATTGCTTATGAGCTCAATCAGTCATCATGGTACAGGGCAAAGAGTATTAGCTCCAGAATGAGAAGACGTGGGTTTGAATCCTGCTTCTTATTGCTTACTTTCTGTGTGATCTGGAACAAACCACTTGACCTTTCCCTATCTAAAAAATTAAGGGTTTTTATGCCCTCTGAGGTTCCTCAGAGATTTAGGTCTATGATTCTGAATATTTATTAAGTACCTTTTCTATAGCAGGACATATGCTAGGGATATAAAGAAAAAAAAATTAAAAGTCCTCGACTTTAAGAATTTTACATTTTTCAAGAAAGACAACATATATGTATATGAATACATATGCATGTGTATATCTATGTATTTATCTGCATGTACATATACAATATATAAATATATGGTGCATATAAACACACATACATATTTATAGTGCAGATACACATGTATACTGTGGTTACACATATATACATGTACATATATGTATGTATACATGTGGACACACAACAGCATGCCTATACACATGGACACACATGTGTGTGTACATATACATATGAAAGAAGGAAACAAGTACTTATTAAACACCTTCTGTGTGCTAGGAACTCTGCTAGACCTTTTACAAATATTATCTCTGATTCTCAAAACAACTCTGGGAGGGAGGTGCTATAACCATTCTAATTTTAGACTTAAGAAAACTGAAGTAGAGGTTAAATAACTTGCTCAATGGGGTCACATAGCTAGTAAGTATCAAACTGGATTTGAATTCAGGTCATTGAGGTCTAGAAGGTGGCCCTAGAGTTAAGCTTTGAGGACAACTTGGAATTCTAAGAAGTAGAGAGACTTTCTGGGTAGTGGAGTGACTGCATTCCAGGTATGAAGGACAGCTTGTACAAAGCCACTTTGCTTTTACTTCTATGAATGTATGTGTGTATATGTGTCCACCCCCAACCCCCCGCTCCCCACACAGTCATATTCCCATCATCCAACCTCTACCCACACACTCATTGGTCAGAGATGGAATCTCTTCACAGACCTATACATGCCTTCTTATTAGCTGCAAATTTCAAGTGGTGACTCAAAGTATACCATTTGTTGGGTGGTAGAGCTCTATCAATTGGTCTTTGTCCATGGACTGGTCTGGAAAATATTCTGTTGACAACGCCAAAGAGGTAAAAATAGTCCGGGGGCTCTGTGTATATGACAAGAAAGCAAAGGTGGGAGGAGATTTATAAAGGCTGGGGAAGGGAAGTGTCTGGGATGACAGGAGAGATGAAAGGGTTCCCTTTTATTCTTGGGAAAGACGAGTAAAACTTTAGCAAGAGGATGGGGAGAAGTATGTCCACGAGAGCCATTTTCCTCCACAGAAAAGGAGTAAGGAAGCATCAGAGGAAGGTTAATGGGCCTTTCTATAAATGGAGACATGATGAGAGGCAAACACTGGAATCTGGGTTGAGCCCAGTAGGTAGGATGGAGGAGCTGCCCCTAATTCCTTCCTAGTGTTACTCATTAGAAACAGAGCTGTATTAAATCAGCAACAAAGCAGGGCCTGATGCTGGCGATCATGAAATTGGCCCATTTAGTTCTAGTAAAACCAAAACATCAATTTAGGTTTTGCCACAACAATACATTTCTGGCTCAGAAAGCCGGGACAGGGACCGTGCCAGGCAAAGTGGGAAATGAGGGATGGATGAGTTCTCCCCAATCAGTGGTGGGGATAACCATGGATTGCAATCCTTCTACCAATTTCTTTGGTTGCCAATAGCTCCAATTCCTAACACCATCTACCAGGCTCATATCCATAAAGTTTTAATTCTTTCAAGGGAAAATATATAAGAATTTGGATCTCTGATTGCACCTGGGCAGGGATGTGTGTATGTGTGTGTGCCCATGTGCATGCACGCTGCTGTCTGCTGTGATTAGATGGAAACGTGACCTGAAATTCAAATCCTAGTCTCCATACTTGGCATGAACCCAAATCTCCAAGTGTGTTTATTTGAATATTTTCATATTCATATGGAGACATGCATTATTTCAAATATTCATCCATTTACTTCAAAGTGCAATAATTCCATCAGAGACAGCTGTGTTTACTTCAAGTGCCTCCAATTTGGGCCATTGTTAACGAAATACAGGCAACCATCTAGTTATACAGGTTTACTTTCCTCTACAGCTGAACCTGTCCTTCCTGGAGCAGAGCTGATTTAAAGTTGGAGGACATGGAATGTCCCTAGAACACAGAACGCCAGTTCTAGGAGATCTTTGGATTGGACCACATCGATGGATTTTGGCTAGAGGTTCTGGGACAAAAATCAGACTGAGAGGGATCTTAGAACCCAGAATGACAAAACCAGAATAGTATTTAGTGATCATGGGATCTTGGGTTTAAAGCTAGAAAGAACTTTAAAGAGAATCTAATGCAGAGTTTCTTACTTGGGATTCCTAGATTTTAAAAAATTATAACTATATCTTGATATGTTTGGATTCCTTTGTGATTCTATGTATTTTATTTTTAGTCTAAAATACTTAAATATATTTTATGTAAATATAAGTATGACAATGTATAATAATAAAGATATAATATATAAATAAAATATAATAATATGTATATTAAATATAAATATATTACTACAATGCATGTTTATATTATATTAAATATAGTATACATATATTTAAATATAAAATATTATTTTTAGAAGGGTTCCAGGCTTTCTGAGACATTCAAAGGCATTCATTATACAGAAAAAGATTAAGAACCATTGTTCTAATCCAATCTTACAGATAAGGAACTGAGAATGAGAGAGATGCCATGATTTCACCAAGGTTCCAGAGCCAATGGCAGTGATTGGATTTGAAACCAGGTCATCTGACTTTAAACCTAGTATTCTTTCCACGTTACCAAGTTGACTCATCTTTATTTCAAGCTATCATCAGTAGTAATCGGAGGTTGGAGCTCTCTATGTTTCCTGTGGGCTCCTGGTCTTGGCAGCCTGAGTTCATCCTTGAATCATTGGTCATTGGGTTTCTCCATCTTAACCTCTCTCAGACTTACACAGGGTTTCAAAGGTCAATTCCCTTTGCAATGATCTCCTCTATGGCCTCCCTGACAAAGGGTCATTCACTTTCTGCTCAAAAATTATGAGCAATATCAAATCCCATTATTGAATGGCTCATTTTTGTGAGAAACCCCTTACTCCTGTTGTGTACCAGCTGTCACCCTGTAATTCACCTTGTACTTGACAAGGAGTCAAGTAGAAGAAGTCTAATCTAATTCCCCTTCTCCATCATGACCCTTCAGTTATTTCATCCAAGAACATAGCATTCAAAGGGATTTTAAAAGCTATGTTGTTTAACCCTTTCATTTAAGGAATTCAAAGTCAAGATGGAATTAAGTGGCAGATATGGGAGACTTCAACTTCCAGGAGCTCCCACAATGTAGGACACAAGACACAGGTGTGTGAAAATAGAAATAACCAACAGGAAGAAATAAACCTTAAATCAAGCCCACAATACTCACATGCTTATCATGTCAAATTATGAATTACTCTTAGGATCTCTTTATGCTTTATTAATTCATTCTTTTCTGAGTGTTTCATCCCCATTTCACACTGTGAGTTCCATCAGGACAGGAATTGTGCTTTTTTTTTTAAACTTTGAGTATCTCCCTATGACTAGCATCATGTCCTACATACAGTAGTATATATGTTTATTGGAGGGAGGCACCATAGTGTATTATTATTATTATATAGTGTCATAATTATTATATAGCATATTATAACATAGATGTAATGATAATATAGTATATTACATACTATGTCCTATGTAATATGCTATTATTATAAGAATTCTGGACTTGGGATCTACAGGTCCCAATCCTGGCTCTGACAGTAGTTTGCATCCTTCAACAGTTTCCCTCTCTGAGACTCAGTTTCATCTGTAAAATGGGGACAATATTTGTCCTATCTTCATCACAGAGATCTTATGAGGAAAGTCTTGGTGAAACTTAGAGCCTCCAGAAATATCAAATAAAATGATCTTTGTTGTGTTGTGTGTCATGGAGAAGAGAGAAGAGGCCATCTTGGTCTAGTAAAAGAGTTTGCCTCTACAAAAGGTAGATAAGGTTTCTTCTAGTTCTGCCTCGCCCCCCCCCCCCCCGTTTTTTTTTTGGTTTATGTGATCATGGAAAGTCAATGAACTTCTCTGTGTCTCAGGCAATTCTCTAAGATGTTAAGTTGTGGGACAGCTGTACATATTTGTAGAGGAAGTTTCCTTCTGAGGAATTCCCATGAAATCATCGGTCTGGACCAGAACTACACAAAGGGAGATAATTTTGCATCAGAGTAGAGTCAGCCTCAGTCAGTAAGACCTAAGGTCAATAGTCAAGTCACAATCATTCAGATCCAAGGATAAAGCTCTCTATAATGATAAATTACCAAAGAGCTGCCAATATGTTTCAGTGGAAGTAATTTGTATTCTAGGAATTACCAAGACTGTTGAAAATCCCAGCTTGGACCAAACTGCAAACAACTTCCCCCACTTCCCTCCTAAAATGGGAGACGTTAAAAGACAGACTCTCCAGCTGCATTTTGTGCTACCAAATCAAATTATTTGTTACAGTAAACAGACAGTAAACCCTGTGGGATCTTAGATTCTCCACAACTTTCAGTCAACTGTGTGATGGTAAGGAAGGATGTGGTCTGCTGTAGACTCTCAGTTACGAAAGCCTGGCTGTTTGTTCCCTTCTTATATTTTCATCAAGAATACCCTTGATACATGTGTAAATTATTCTCATAAAGATTTTGTTGAGATGAAAAAGAAAGCATATGGGTTGGTATGGTTTTTGAAAATATCTTCTTGATTGCCTTTTTTTTAGTACCATCTGTAAGCTTTTTTTGGTTTTTGTTTTTGCTTTTTATTTTCCCGGTTGTTTCGTGTTTTCTCCCCTTTCAGATATCTTAAGAGTTGATTCTCTGATCCCCCTAAAACTGTCATCTCCAACTTGGACATCTGTTGTGTAAACTTGGTCCTCCCCAGCTATTTGTCCCATCTTTGTTTTCTCTCTAAGATGTTAAGAATAGTTCTGCCTCTACTTCCTCATGTAGGAAGTTAGGTGGATAGAGTGTTCAAATCTTCCTTCAGATACTTAGAAGCTGTGTAGCTCTGGTCAAATCACTTAACCTTTCTTAACCTCATTTTCCTGATATGGAAAAATGAAGGGATTGGGTGTACTGACCTCCAAGGTTCCTTCCAGTTCTAAATCTATGATTTAATAATTCTGCTACTCTGCTGCTGCTGTTGCTGCTGCTACTACTGTTACTGTTACTACTACTACTGTTACTATTACTACTACTTCAGCTGCTGTTGCTGCTGCTACTACTAATACTACTGCTACTGTTACTACTAATGCTGCTTCTGCTGCTGTTATTGCCACTATTGCTGTTATTGCTGCTACTACTGTTACTACTACTGCTGCTTCTATAACTACTACCACCACAACCACTGCCAGTGTTAGCTAGCCAGCATTTATATGACTCTTGAAAGTTTGCAAAGTGGGATGCAAACATTAACTCATAATATTCTTACAATAACCCTGGCATATAGGTGTTATTATTATCCCTATTTTATGGATACATTTACTATATCAGTCACTCTAATGTTAACCTCTAAATATACTGCCTTCATCATCAGTGATGTTTAAAGTAGTTAATTTATGGAAATCTTTGGACAGATCACTCCTATTTTTTTGTGTCTGGCTTTCCTTCCAGTTTTATCCTTAACTGCTTTTGGGACAATGCAACTTAAATAGGTCTCATACTAAGGTTTTTACAAACTAATTATCACTGCCACTACTTTCTATTTCAGGAGATAATATTCTCAACAGTCTTTCAATATTCTCCTCCATAAGATGCATAAGTTACTTTATATTTTAAATTGAAGTTGCCCTTGGCTATTATGTTTCTTTTTTTGGGCAACAAGACCAAGAGTCTATCCATTGAGGCAGCTACTAGACTCTTGTCCTTGTAAGACAACAAGTTAAAGAAGTTAGACTTCTTTAGGAAATGGTGATAGCCTATCTGTGTCAATATATATTCTTTTATCTATTTCCAAATTTTGAATGTTGTTCATTTGTTTAAAAAGCTTAAGTTGGAGCAATTTTGATTACATATCATATTTTCTCCTAGTATTTGATAATGGTAATTATACTTATAATAATAGGAACATCACAGGACTGAACTGAATTAGTTTCTCAGTGAGTGATACAGAGAATAAAATCTTTTCAGAGGAAGGAGGGCTCCTCTTGTTAGGAAAGGGAAGCATAATGTAAAGTACCCTAGATAAGAGTCAATGGGGATATCTGAGTTCTTGCCTCAGATATGCTTATATTCTCAATTGTAAAAGAACCTAGGAAGTCAATTAACTTCTGTGCATCTCAGTTTCCTAATATGCAAAATCGGTGTAATCATACTTCATCACTCTACCTCATAGTCTGTGAAGAAACTCAAATTCAAGCCAACAAATATCATGAGGTTTTTAGTATATGTGAAACACTCTTCTAGATTGATGAAGAACCCAAGCTGTAGGTGATCCTGAAGAAATATATAGTAGTCATGACTAGACTACAATGTTGATCCAGCAGCAAGCAAGGAGATAGCCTAAGGCTGATTATCAAGGAAATATATGATTAGAAAAAAAATGAACCAGCAATGTTTTAAAAGTCCGAGATAATAGTAGATATCCCAAATCTTACACTGATCTCCAAGGAATGTTCCTAAAAATGCAAAGCAAGATCTTCAGCATGGTGGGCAAATTCCTTATGGAAGCCTCATGGAAGGATGTGGCCAAAAATTTCACAGCTTGACTTCTTCAGGAGAGCTATTAAGGGGAACAACAAAGACTGAGGATCCTACTTCCATCAAATATGGAAGGCAGGGAGAATTTGCAATGAATTGCATAGAGTGTGCAATGTTGCTCTACTCAAAGTGCAGACTGGTCTTCCTGCTAGAAGAGAAGATAAAGGGGATTAAGGAATATCTTTCTGCTTTCCAGACTATCAGGAAGAATGATGAGTTCCTTTAAAAAAAAAAGGAAAGAAGGATTTATATTACAAGAACAAAGAAGAAAAAGACTCTGAAGAAGTCAGGGGAAATTCTGATCTATACGAGAAAGTCTGAAGAATGGAAGAATGTAACATAAAAGAGGATGAAGGACCATCTAATGCTTGGAGCTTATGAAAGCATGTGAAGCTATTTGTGAAAAAGAGAAGGCTGTACTCTCCAAAGAAAAAATAGCTTCTTGTCTTCCAAGGAGTGATGACATGGCTCCACAGAGTCCATCAGTTGAGACTTCGTCTAATATTCAATCTAATAATGGTTGTTTATGACCCCCTACTAAGTGATAGCAAGGCAGCTATTTGTCGACCTGATAGCAACAATAACAAGATCTGCTGCCTTTCCAGGGAGTGCAGCCAACATATGTCAGAGAACCTCCCTTCCAAGACTTGTCAAACCCAATGATGATGACTCACTTCTAATGATTCACATAGGCACAGGCGATATTGCTAGAAGGATTCTAGAAAACGTTGTTACAGACTATCAAGAATTGAGCAAGCAAATGAAGATTTTTAGGGACATGGGTGGTATTTTCATTTCTGTTGCTTACAGAATGAAAGGACTTTAAAAGAGATAGGCTGATTTAGTAATTGAATAGTTGGTTGAGGACGATGTCTAAGAATGGAATTAAGATTTTTAGATCTCTGATTAAAATATAGAAACAATAAAGTCCTGGTCATGGAAAAGTGTTTCTAAAAAGACCTGGTAAGGAAGTATTTACCTAGAGTCTTGTAAATTTAATTAGAATGGCTTTAAACCAAAAAAAAAGGAGTAGGATGGAGAAAACTGTGACCCCACCCAACATGCTCAAAAGCACAGAGAACAGCTACAATGAAGCAAGATCAGTAGAAACACTCAAAAATTCATAGGAGTCAAAATCCAAGCATTCTCTACAGGGCTGATTCTACTGGTTTAGTTCAGTATTAGAACAGTAGGAAACATCCTCAGGTCTTTTAATAGTGGACAGAAGAAGGACATTCAGCAGCGATAGACATTGAGGATACCCTAGACTGATTCACAGCTGAGTAAAATTCCCTTGCTTGAATTTCAGTATTGTGGTTCACAGCCAGGCATCTGAGCCCACCTAGATCTTCTTGTGGTTGCTTTGCCCTCAGGTGACTGGGAAGTGATGCCAACAGCCTGAGTCTTTAATCTCCTGAGCCAACCAAGTTTCTAGGGTGATCTCAATACTTATGATAGGGGAAATTAGCCTAACTTGGATGGGAATTGGGACATTGTTCCTATCACATTAAGAAAGGAGCCAGTAATATAATCCATCTCCTCAGAGATCTATACAAAAATGCATAAAACATGGATAACTGGCAAGGTGATCAATAGATTTTAATTCAGAGAAGCAAAATTGACTCCATGAATATCAAGATTCTTATGATGAAGCCCATTATAACTCCACAAATATCTAATTCAAAAGGAATGGGTACCTAGGTGGCATTGTACATATAGTGCTGGGCTTGGAATCAGGAAAATTCCTCTTCATAGTTTAAATCTGGTCTCAAACACTTACTAGCTGTATGACACTGGGCAAGTCCCTTAACTCTGTTTACTTCAGCTCCTCATCTGTATCTATAAAGATATTCTAGTATTTTTGCCGCATAAACCCCAAATGGGCTCATGGAGAGGTGGATATTATTGAAACAATTCAATAATAATTCAAGAGAAATTGACTAGATAAGGTGGGAAGATGGAAGAGTAGAATTGTATATTATGAAGATATATTCATGTAAAGAAATTGAAAAACCAGACTAAGAAACATGGCAAAGTCCTTTCTTCATGTGAAGATCAATGGAGGCAGGGAAAGAAGTCATATTATCATCAGAGTATTCTACAGACCACCTGGACAGAAGGAGGAGCTAGATGAGAGATTTGGGAACCAGGTCCCAAAGCATGGCACAGAGACATGATGATGATAGCTAGCATTCATATGGTGTTTGGATTTGCAAAGCACTTTACATATGTTATCTCATTTGATCCTCAACCTTGCCAGGAAGTTATTATTTCCCACAATTACATATGAAACAATTGAAGCTTAGAGATTTCAAGAGACTTGCCCATCCAGCTCTTAAGTATCTGAATATGGACTAGAACTCAGATCTTCCTGATTCCAGGTCCAGCATTTTCTCCCCTGTACCATCTAACTGCCTCCAAGAATGGATAGGGAACTTCAATTATCTGGACTTACGATGAAGCTTTCTCTCTGCCCAAAGCAGAATAGATAATAATTTTTACTTGACTTAATGATAATGGCATCTTTCAAAAGATGTTCAACCTGTCAGATTGGCTAAGATGATGGAAAAAGATAATGACAAATGTTGGAGGGGATGTGGGAAAACTGGGACACTGATACAATGTTGGTGGAACTGTGAACAGATCCAACCATTCTGGAGAGTGATTTGGAACTATACTCAAAAAGTTATCAAACTGTGCTTACCCTTTGACCCAGCAGTGTTTCTATTGGGCTTATATCCCAAAGAAATCTTAAAGGAAGGAAAGGGACCCACATGTGCAAAAGTGTTTGTGGCAGCCCTTTTTGTAGTGGCTAGAAACTGGAAACTGAATGGATGCCCATCAATTGGAGAATGGCTGAATAAATTATTATACATGAATGTTATGGAATATTATTGTTCTATAAGAAACTACCAGCAGGATGATTTCAGAGAGGCCTGGAGAGGCTTGCCTGAACTGATGCTGAGTGAAATGAGCAGAACCAGGAGATCATTATACACGGTAACAACAAGACTATATGATGATCAATTTTGAAGGATGTGGCTCTCTTCAACAATGAAATGTTTCAAACTAGTTCCAATTGTTCAGTGATGAAGAAAGCCATGTACACCCAGAGAGAGGGCTATGAAATGTGGACCATAACATAACATTTTCATGCTCTCTATTGATGTTTGTTTGCATTATGTTTCCCTTCTTAGATTTTTTTTCTTGTAGATCCAATTCTTCTTGCACAAGAAAACTGTAAAAATATGTATACACATATTCGATTTGTCAAGTATTTTAACATAATTAACATGTAGTAGATTTCCTGCCATCTAGGGGAGGGGTGAGGACTAAGGGGGAAAAATTTGTAACAGAAAGCTTTGCAAGGGTCAATGTTGAAAAATTACCCATACATATGTTTTGCAAATAAAAAGCTTTAATAAAAATAAATAAATAAAAATAATTAAAAAAAGATAAGAGTGTTCAACAATGAGATTTTCTATTCAGAATATGATTCTCATTAATAAAGATTAATTGGATGCTTTGGTGGAAAGGATGGAATTGTTGTGGGGGAAGTATCCACTCCATTTTGGAGAACAGAATTAAATCAATGGATAACAGTTGCAAAGGGACAGACAGTTTTTTTCTCAATAATACTTTATTTTTTCAAGTGTATGTCAAGTTAGTTTTCAACATTCATTTTTGTAAGACTCTGTGTTCCAAATTTTTTCTTCCCCCTTCCTTTATCTCCCCTCTCCCCAAGACAGCAAGCAATCCGATATAGGTAAAACATGTACAATCTTTCTGAACATATTTCCATATTTTTCAAGTTGAAAAGAGAAATCACATCAAAAGGGAAAAAACATGAGAGAGAAAAAGCAAGCAAACAAACAAGCAACCCCCCTCAAAGGTGAAAATATTAAACTTCAAACTATATTCAGTCTCTATAATTCTCTCTCTGGATATGGATGACATTTTCCATCCCAAGTCTATTGGAATTCAGACTTGTTTTGATATAAGAAAAAACTTCCTATTGGAATAGTTACACTACGGAAAGGGGTTGCATCCCTCTCACAAAAGTCTCTCAAGGGCTGGATCACCTCTTGAAGGTGAATTGAGGAGGACACTCTTGCTCAAATGTGGGTTGTACTAAATGGCCGGAAAGGTCTCTTTCAACTTACAGATTCTGTGCTCTGTGTGTGGAAGAAAGTGCTCACACTGATGGGTTCCTTGGGGTAAGACCCTTCCTTCACTGATAGTTTTTGGAGCAAGCCAAGAGATAGACCTGGATTCAAATCCTGGCTTGGCCACCAACTTACTGTGTCACTTCGGATAAATCCTTTCCCTCTGTGTAAAAGGTAGATGGCCTCTCATAGCTCCTTCCTGGTTTTGGAAATTATATTAGAAATTCCCTTCCAGCTCTGATATTCTATGACTTCATGTGAATATACAAATATGTGAAAGATCCAGGATTTCCTCAGCTTGGAGAACTCCAGATGTGGAAACTCCCTTCTTGCCATGATGATTCTCATGATCTTTTGAAGGGAGGGAAATGGTTCTGAAGGTGGAATAGGGAGAGAAGAATAGCAGATAAGGTGGTATACTGGGAGCCAGGAAATAAACAAAGTATAGGAAGAAAGTCTTGGGAATTGGGGGGGAAAGTGTGTGTGGGATTTAGGGGGTAAGCATGAATGAGAGTCATACAGGATGCTGGAGTGGGGATCAAGTTGAGATGTGTTCCAGTGGAGGGAATACTTACTACAATAAAAAGTCCTTGAGCTGGACCCTCAACATTCTGATTGTCAGACCAGAAGTCTCATCAGTGCACTGAGCTGCATGGAAGGTGGTGGGGTGGGCACTAGAGTCAGAATTACAGGATTGTAGAGTCTCAAATTGGAAAGAGCGTTAGACATCAACTAATCCAAACATTTTATCTTACAGTTGAAGAAACTGAGACCCAGGAAGAAGTGACATGCTCAAATTCATACAGAGCATAAGGAGCACAATCAAAATTTGAACACAGGTTTCTTGACCTTAAATTGATTGTAAGTCAGAGGCTATTGCTTTAAATTCCTGGCTCTTTCTGTGGGATGTCGATGATCTCTAAGATTTGTTCCAGTTTTCTCCTATGAATCTTTGGAAATTTGTAATTTGTGTGGGAAAAAATTAAAGTGTCAGATACTGAGACACAAAGGTCTGAAATCCACAGTCCTTTTTTGATATGAGTAGAATTGAAAAGAGCACTGAATTTGTAGTCAGGAAAACCCCACTCCACTATAGGATGCCCAGAGATGAGTGAGTCTTGTCCCCTTTATAGCTGAGGCCCTTGAGAGGGGAAGGTCCTCTGATTACATATTCAATACCTCCCTGGGATAAGTCCTGAAATTACTCCATGGGACTTGGCACAAATGATCCCTTCTCGAGACTCAGTTTCCTCACCCATAAATTAGTGAGAGAGAGGTTAGATTGTTGGATGATTTATCAAGCCTCTTGCAGCTTCTATGATCATTTGTACATATGTAATTGGAGGCTTCTAGGGTCAATGAGTGGGTGTTGGGGGACTCAACATACTTAGGTAGAAGCCGTGGAACACTGTCATGAAAAGTGGCCCAAATTTGGAAGAGTCGGCCTCCCACCGCTGGTGTTTACGAGCCAGTCTATTACGCACGTAGCAGGAACAGTAACACAATGAGGAGTTTTTTCTCTGTTCTCCTTCATGGGGGTTACGTGGGGTTTCCAAATGGCTTAATAAGGAATTTTGCCTGTAAAGCTTCAGCCAGGGCTTCTGGGGCGTCGTCCCTGTTATGAATAGACGACTGTAAGTATATACATAAAGGAGATTTTTCTGTGCTGGGGACTGAGGGCTCACCCCCCTTTCCTGATGGGAGCATCTTGCCGGAGACCCCCATAGCTGAGAGAGTGTGGCCTGGCAGACAGGCCCTGGGCAGGGAGATTGAAAGCAGAGACAGCTTCATCAATGCCTTTAGTCATAAAGCCAGGCCAGGACTCATGCCAGGATGCGTCTTTGGGGCTATAAATTATCCAACCACAGGTAACGGGGCGAGGGGCGACCAGGCAGCCGGGCAGGGGGAGGTCCTTGCCTGCTAAATGCTGCCTTTCACGGGGCCTTTCCTCCACGAACTAGTGTGATTTTGGAAAGAGCAGTCCTGGAGAGGGTGCCGTCAGCCAGGAGACTTCAGTGGCAGCAGGGAGGACCTGGGTGTCCACAGGCACAAAGGGGGCTCTGGATGACTGGGAAGGAGCAAATGAGATGCCTCGTGATCGAAGGCTGCTCAGCATGCTGGTATGGCTCCGATCCAGGACATTACTCCTCATTGTTTTCCTAAGTAGATCTTGAGATCATCTTCCTTCTGCCATTTCTTTATCTGTAAAAAAAATAATAAAAACAATAAACAAATAAAAAAACCAATAATGATACTAATAGCTAACATTTACATAATGCCTTCTCTGTGCCCAGCGCTGCACTTTACAAATATTACTTCATTTGATTCTCATAACAATTCTGGAAAGTAAGTACTACTATTATCCCTGTTTTATAGTTGAGGAAACTGAGGCAGACAGCCCAAGGTCACACAGCTAGTCTGAGGTTGGATCAGAACTCTCCAATTAGAGAGGTAATAATATATAATTAATATTATATTATATATAATATAATTTAATATCATACATTATATATTAATTATATGAATATATATTATATGTAGCATATATAATATAATATGTAACATATTAATATATAATAATATCCATTTCTAGAAAATCTCTAAAGGACCCTTTTCGGTTCTAAATGTGATTATTTGGCCAGTGTGCAAGCAATGAACCTAATGAAAATGCACACTTCCATGAGGCTTTATAATTCACAAAGTGCTTTTCTCTTATTGCTTATCCTGTCATATGATCAACCAGCATTTATTAAGGGACTACGGTAGACGGGGAGAGAAATAGATTTGTTTATTATAGGCTTTTATCAAATGCTTGTTGATGGATTGACAGTGAAGCTAATATGAGGAAAGGACTCTTGCAGGGTGTAAAGTGGAAATATAAACTAAAGTGTTTATATTTTTAAAGTAAAGCAAAACCATCAATGCCCTCCAAATGCCCATATATAGGTGTAAATATATACATGCTACATATATTTACATACATATAAACATATGTGTGTATATACACCCCACACACATATTTCTTTGCAACCATATCCATCCATCCTTCCATCCAAAAAAATACATACATACAAACACAGACACAGACAGAAAGACAAAAAGATACACACACACACACACACACACATACACACAAAGTGGACACAAAATAATACCAGAATACAATGGTGGATCAGGAGCCTGGCTAGTTCAGGAAGGAAGCCATGAATTTCAAGAAGTGAGGAAGGGATTGCATTCTAGACATGGAGATGAAAGATGGAGCATCATCATAGACACATTTGGTCTACCTCAACTTTTCCCCCTTTATCTGAGATTTTTGCCCTGTCTTCAGAGAGCCTATAATCTGAGTATAGACCTAGGTCCTACCCCCAGGTAGTTCATAGTCTGGGGGACACAGAAATAGAACAGGTTTCTGCTCTGCCCTCAGGAGCAGAGAAATGAGAAAGAAATAAAATGCAAGTAAACAACAACAAGAAGAGTGAAAATGCTATGTTGTAAACCACACTCAATTCCCACAGTCCTCTCTGAGTGTAGATGGCTCTCTTTATCACAAGATCATTGGAACTGGCCTGAATCATCTCATTGTTGAAGAGAGCCGCATTCATCAGAATTGATCGTCATATAGTATTGTTGTTGCCATGTACAATGATCTCCTGGTTCTGCTCATTTCACTCAGCATCATTTCATGCAAGTCTCTCCAGGTCTCTCTGAAATCGTCCTGCTGGTCGTCTCTTAGAGAACAATAATATTCCATAATATTCATATACCATAACTTATACTCCATTTGATGGACATCCACTCAGTTTTCAGTGCTGAGCAGTTCTGACTGCAGAGAGCTCTCAAGATCACTGCCCAAGCCAGCATGAGAGTGAACGCTTTCCCTAAAGACTAGGAAAAACCAGATTCAAAGTATAATATTTACGCTGAGAAGATCCCACATGCCAAACCTCCTTAGAATTCAGAGCCTGAAATGTCCAGCTGAGCTCCATGGTCCTGTCTCGGCAGGTTTCTATCTGTCTGTCTTTTAAACTCTTGGGCTTTTAAAGGATAAGAATGAGGCGGCAAGAGGTTATTTGAGTGGCTCTGGGTGTGTTTTAGAATAATATTTGGACAATTTAAGTGGAAATGAATAAAAAACACGTGGATTAAGTTTTTATTAAAATCTACATGGCTTTGAAAATTCACAGGGAAGCTTCTGGGAGAGGGCTTGGGGGAGGTCACATCGAGGTTGGGTGGAGGAGTTCTGGAGCAGAAAGGGAGCCCCTCTCCCCTTCACCTTCAGGCCCAGCTGGCCCAGGATTCATAATTAAATGCATCCTGCAATAGCTAAGTTACAACTTGGAGGACAGAGGTGTTGTTCTCATTAAAAAAATGACAGAAATCTAGCATATTGAAAAACACCCCAGAAGTCCAAAACTGTGAGACATCAGAAAGGCCCCAATTGAAAGCCAAGAGCCTTCCCTCAGTAATATCCATTTCTCCAAAATGTGCATATTTTCCTGCCTTAGCTTATGCTGCGCTCCCCTCCTCAACACAACCAACTCTACTTCTAAAATAAGGCAATTGAAATAGATGATTTCTAAAATCCCTTTCAATTCTAAGTTTATGATGGTTCTCCAAGGCCTAACTCAGATACCCCCTCCTCCAGGAAGTCTTTTCTGATTATCCTAAAGTAAGTTTTCTCAACTCTGACCTCCTACAATATTATCTGATCTATGCTTGTGAAGCATTCCACTCCATTGAGCAGAGATGTGTCTTACCTAAATTTGTATCTTGTCAAGTAGAAAGCACTGGGCCACTTGTAGAGAAGCTGTTTAATAAATAGTTAATGTCTTTGTCTTTCATTTTCAAAAAGAACCAGTGACATCACAGGGTGATGTCTGGATTTGCACATAAATTATATTTAAGAGAGGCGAAGTTCCACAAAGTGGTAGGCTTCCACCAAAGTCCAATGACAGGATAAAACTCAAAACAACTGGTGATAGCCCAGGATGCACTGGATGACCTTGGTGCCTTCAATGTCTGGCCAAATTCTAAGCACTCCACAATTCCTACTTTGGCTACTTTCTTGGACATTGGAACAAATTGTTCTCATCTACCCATTCTGCCCAGGGAAGTCTTCACAAATGGGTTTGAGGCCCATCAGTTACCCTCAGTGTGGTTTAGTCCATCTGCCAAGATGGTTTTTCTAGGGTATGACTGCTAAGCATATCACAGCTTTCTAGAACCCTGAACACAATATAATACAATCTTTTGTGAAGAACTGTATTCTGCAATGGAGGAGTGGTACAAAAAAATAGGAAAAAATCCTAATCCCTACTCTCAGGAAATTTATGGTTTAATTAAGCGATACCTCACAAGCAAAGATTATACAATTCCTGATAATATATGGCAAATGCAAACAAAATGAGACCTAAAGGGAAAATGGTCATTAAAATGTAGAGTAACACCAAAATGAGAAGGGTCTTGAAAGCCAGACAGTCAAGACTGAAATTTATTCCTACAGCTACAGTCAGGTACCACTGAGGATTTTGGGGCAGAGAGGTGACATGATGAGGTTTATGAATAATGAATATTATTATGATAATATTACGAAGGGTGGTTTGGAGGTGAGAGAATGGAGGTGGGAAAACTTATTAGAAGGCTGGTATAGAGGGCAATAAGGACTTGTAAGAAAACTATCCCAGGCATAGGGATCATTCTAATGGATGGATAGAGGAAGGACAAATGAATAAATGAATGAATGTTATAGTGGCCTTCTCCTCTTTTGAAGTGCTAGTATACTTGCTAGTATGCTCTTTTTTTGTCATCCTCTGTGGGACATGCCCATGGTGGAAGCCTCTGCCAACATTAGCACACTCATGACATGTGGCTGGCTCCCTTGAGACTGTATTCTATCAGTACATGAGAAATCTCGATCATGACCCCACTCTATATCAAGTGCCGGCCTTCAAAGACATCTGGTTCTCAGAGCTTGGGTCTGTGGAGCCCCTCCAGCCTACTCAGAGAGATGCTGTTTGCCCGGGAAGAATAAACAGTTTTTGAACTGGGGCACAAAGGCACTTTGATGGCTGGACTCCAGGATGAGTGGAGAGACCAGATGGTTGTGGGGTAGGGGGTAGAGGGGGCAGGCAGGGAATGAGCCCATGAAAAACCCCACTTGTGTAATTTTTATAAACTGCTCCCTGTGTTAGGGGACTCTTCCAGGGAGGTCAGTTCTCCAGCTTGAAAGCTCATGATGCCCTTGGGGAACATGTGTACCATAGCAGATAGACAGACCAAAGGGGAGGGGCTTGGGGAATAGACCCTAACAATGAAGAGCTGGGGGGAGATGGCAGAGGGAAGAGAGAATTAGAGATTGCTTTAATTCTGGGTTCAGTTTTCTTCTCTGTAAAATGGAGACTGAATTAGATGGTCTTTAAGGTCCATTTCAATTCTGACTCTTTATATTTCATGTTCTCAAATCCCTTCTAGATCCGACTGCCTATATGTTAAGGTCTCTAACTTTGAGGGAAGCTAATTCCCAAGTTCCTAAATGCTTCCACTGGGGCAGAGGAGCTGGCTCTAAATTCTGATGATTCTGCTACCTGTTAATCCTATAAGAAGTCAGGAAACTTCTTTGGAAGCAATTTGCAGAAAGTGACAAAGCTCTTAAGGTGTGTGACAATGTAGGCAGAAAGGTCTAGAGAGTTTTAAGGTTCACTAAGGGAAGACTAGTGACTAGGGTGAAGGAGGCATCAATGCCATGTCTCCATCTCTGGAGTATGGGGTTCAGTCCTAGAGCCTAAGCCTGCCCCTTATATAGCATGGTGTCCCTTACCATCCTAGCCATCTAAATATTGAATGAGTCATACTCTTGGAATTCTAGGTACCTTAGTAGAGTGCATGATACATAGTAGGTGCCTGATAAATACTCATTTATAAAATTCCCCATTTAACAGACTAGTTGATCTCTAAGAATCTTTCCACCTCTAAAATCCTTTAGCCTCTAATTTTCCAAAGAATAAACTTGGATCTGAAGATGGAAGAGTAAAGGCCAGGGCCTAGCTGGACTTTCCTTATATCCCCCTCCAAACAGCTTTAAAATAATAGCTCACATCAAATTTTGGAGTGACAGAACCAACACAAAGTCAGAGGGAGACATTTATCCAGCCTAACACAAATTTGGAGGTCAGCAGTAGAAGTCTGTAATGGTGGGGTGGGTACAGGCCCAATATATAGCAGGAGCACCAGAAATAGACCTGAAAGGCTGCTGAGAGAGTAGGAGCAATAGCAGCTTCAGGACCTCTAAGCTCGGAGACATTAAGAAACATAAGACAACAGGTCACAAAGAGATTATAGGAGGCCCTTTGCTGGCACTGGGTGCAGGTGACACTAATTGGTAACTCTATTCTCACAAGCAGTTCTAGGTCATATTTCTTGGGCAGAGAGG
Organism: Myrmecobius fasciatus; assembly: GCA_023553655.1. Lineage (NCBI taxonomy): Eukaryota > Metazoa > Chordata > Mammalia > Dasyuromorphia > Myrmecobiidae > Myrmecobius > Myrmecobius fasciatus. The sequence goes on from JAJPUD010000069.1 coordinate 963,501, forward strand.
AACACTTGTGATCTGTCACAAAATCTAGGGCCAATCGGAGACAAGCACTTACAGCTGTAAGGGAGCAGGGGCTGTTCCTAAGTAAAGACCAAAGGAAAAACTAGGAGAATCTCTCCCAGAATCACACTACCTGGAAAGCACCAAAAACGTGCAGTCTCCCATAAGTAATTCTGAATATAGCAGGATAAAATAGCCTGAAACTTGGGACAATACCTCCATAATCCCAGCTGAGCAGAGATCAATCTTAACATGAAGTTCAAAGTTAAGAAATAAATTGGAAAAATGAATAAATAACCAAAAAAGAACTTGATCATACTAAGGTGTCAGGAAAGACTAAAAACAACAATGTGAAAATAGCTACAAGCAAAGTCTCAAAGAAAAATGCTAACTGAATCTAAGACCAGCAAAAATTCCTTGAAGAATTAAAGAAAGAAGAGTGGTAAAGAAAACAAAATTGGGAAAAGAAATGAAAAGTGATGCAAGAAAATCATGAAAAGAGAATTAACAGCTTGGTAAAAAAAAGGCACCAACAATATTGAAGAAAATTATACCTTAACAACCAGAATTGGCTTTAATGATAAAAGAGCCACAAAAATTCAATGAAGAAAAGAACTCCTTAAAAACCAGAATTGGCCAAATGGAAAAAGAGGCATAAAAGCTCACTAAAGTAAAGTGGAAGAAAATGTGAAATATCTCATTGGAAAAAAAAAACTTACCTGAAAAACAGATCAAAGAAAAATAATTTAAGAATTGTTGGATTATCTTAAAATCACACAAAAAAGGAACCTAGTCATCATATTTCAAGAAACTGTAAAGGAAAACTTCCCTGGTATCTTAGAACCAGAAGGTAAAATGAAATTGAAATAATCCATCTATCGCTTCCTAAAAATGATCCCCAAATGAAAACATCCAGGAATATTATTGCCAAATTCCAGAGCTCCTAGGACAAAAAAATATTGCATGTGACCAGAAAGAAATAATTTAAATATTGTAGAACCATTGTCAAAATCACACAAGATTTAGCAACTTCCACATTAAAGGAGCAGAAGACTTGGAATATGATGTTTTAGACGGCAAAGGGAATTGGGAATACAACCAAGAAAAACTTACCCAGCCAAACTGAGTACAATACTGCTATTTGGTCTATATCCCAAAGACAGCAAAGGAAAAGGAAAAAGGACCTATATGTGCAAAAATATTTAAGTAACTCTTTTTGTGGTGGCAAAGAATTGGAAATTGAAGGGATGCTCATCAACTGGGGAATTATTGAATAAGCTGTGGCATATGATTGTGATGGAGTTGTACCATGTTGTAAGAAATAATAAAGGTGGTAATTTCAGAAAAACATGGCAAGACCTATGTGAATTGATGTAAAGTAAAATGAGAAGAACTGGAAGATCATTGTGCACAGTTACAGCAATGTTGTAATGATGATCAACTGTGAAAGACTTGACTATTATGATCAATACAATGATCTAAGATACTTCCATAGGATTCATGATGGAAAAATGCTATTCACCTCCAGAGAGAGAACTGATGAACTCTGAGGGCAAATCAAAGGGTATTTTTTTGCTTCCTTTATATTTTGGCTTTGTTTTGTGATATGGCTAATATAGAAACATGTTTTGTGTATGGCTCCATATGTATAACAGACATCCATTAATGGATGGAGAAATGTGGAAAGTAGGCAGAGAATCTGGATTTAAAAAGAAAAGAATGCAGTACTATATGACGATTAATTCTGATGGACATGGCTCTCTTCAACAATGAAATGTTTCAAACCACCTCCAATTGTTCACTGAAGAAAGCCATATACACCCAGAGAGAGGGATGCGAAATGTGGACCACAACATAACATTCTCATACTCCTTGATTGATGTTTGCTTACATTGTGTTTCCTTTATCTGATATGTCGTTTGTGTAGGTAAGATTTTTTTTGCACAACAATGATAAGTTTGGAAATATGTATACATATATTTGATTTGCCAATATTTTAACATAATTAACATGTAGTGGATATCCTGCCATCTAGGGGAGGGGTGGGGAGTTGGGGGGAAAATTTGTAATGGAAAGCTATGTAAGGGTTATTGTTGAAGAATTACCCACACATATGTTATGCAAATAAAATAAAATTAAAAAAATAAAAAGAATGCTTAAAAATAAATAAGTAAAAATATCAATAAGTAAAATATTTTTAAGAGAGTCAAAAGAAAAAAAGAAAAATGGGGATCTAAAAGAGGATAAACTTTAAAAAAACAATAGCTTTTTATTTTCAAAGTATATGCAAAGATAGTTTTCAACATTCACCCTTATGAAACCTTGGGTTCCAGATTCTTCTTCCTTCTTCCTCCCTCATCCTACTGCCCTAGACAGCAAGTAATCCAATATATGTTAAATATGTGCAATTCTTCTAAACATGTTTCCACATTTATTATACTGCCCAAGAAAAATCAGATTAAAAAGGGAAAGGATGAGAAAGGGAAAAAAACAAGCTAACAAAAAAGGTGAAAATATTGTTATGATCCACATTCAGTCCCCACAGTCCTTTCTCTGGATGCAGATGGCTCTCTCCATCACAAGTCTATTGGAATTGGTCTTTATCGCCTCATTGTTGAAAAGAGCCAAGTCCATCATAGTTGATCATTACATAATCTTGCTGTTACTGTGTACAATGATCTCCTAGTTCTGCTCATTTCACTTAGCATCAATTCATATAAGTCTCTCCAGGCATCTCTGAAATCAGTCTGCTGATCATTTCTTATAGAACAATAATATTCCATTACATTCATATACCGTAACTTATTCAGCCGTTCTCCAACTGATGGGCATCCAGTACGTTTCCAGTTCTTTGCTACTACAGAAAAGTCTGCCACAAACATTTTTGCAAATGTGGGTCCTTTCCCCCTTTTCATGGAGAGGATAAACCTTGAAAGATGTAACACAAGTCAATGGTAGAGACAAGATTTGAAGTCAGGTGTCCCAGGCCAGTGTACTGTACTTTTTTTTCTCACTCAGATCCTCTCTCTAGCCTTAATTTACTCATCTCTTAAATAAAGAGACTGAATCAGATGATTCATTCAGTCAATCAATAGTCAAAAACATTTATTAAGTGCTTACTCATGTGTGCATCTTTTGTGTGTCAGTGTGAGTGTGTGTATATATAAGACTATGTCTATTGATGGGGAAATAAGGAAAAGCAAAAAACATGATCCCTGCCCTCAGGTACCTCACATTCTAATGGGAGAGACAATGTGAGAATAACTATAATATAGCATACATGTATATCTATACATCTGTATGAGAATAACTGTAATATAACATGTGTGTATATCTATACATATATATATTTATATAACATATGTAAGTGGATTTTTGCAAGTCCCCTTTAAATTATAATATTACATGAGTATTTATTTTGACTGTGAGGTGGGAGACCTTTCCCCTGCTTCAGGTCGAGTCCTAACGGGTGAGGAATATGATTTTCTGTAATCCATACAATTATTATATATGCAAGTATACAAGCAGCCCCTGCTGTTTGTAGCTCAGCCTTCTCATTTTTCTCCATAGATTTCAGCTTATTCTCATATGTGGAAAGCATGTTTTGTGGACTTCATACCCAAGTGTCTGAGGTTAAGTTTTATGAACACTACAGCATCAGATATTAACTATATATAAATAGAACTCAGATCAAATCTTCCTGGAGGTAATAAAACTGAAAAAGAATATAAGTAAATGTCACTGGAAATCATCATCCAAGGTGTTGAAATTTCAGATGTTCCCTTTGCCAAGGTGAAAAAAAAATCCCCCATCCTAGGATGAGACTAATAGCAATATGGTTTCTCATAGTGTGAACATTCTGGATTGGTTTTCCTTCAAGGATATGGGTTAGCTGGAAGGACAAAGAGTCCAGCAGGGAAGAGATAACCAAAAAGGCATCCAGAGTTGAATTTGGACTATGGATTATCTGGCTAAATCAGGCAGGTTTAAAACTTATAGTTATCCTTATCTCTTCACGCCCTTTTATCTCTTATATTCATTAGTTTCTGTCTTGTCTATTATTCCTCCACAATTTTCACTTTTATCTGCTTCTCTTCAATCACTTTACAAACATCCCAGTTCAGGATCTTATTGCATCTCCCCTAGACTATTTAAAAACATCTTCTATTGGGTTTCCCTGCTTAATAAATCCTAGTTGAATTGAAATGTTGAATGTAGTTGACCTTTTGCTTTGCTAGAAGAATTGGCTTGGGGTACATTTCAAACATGAATGCCATTAGCAGGCCTCCCCAAGAAGCTGCCCAACATCTGTTCCCAATCTTAATTTGTTGGTGACAAATAGAAGGAGCCTCACATTGGGTAGACTATTTATGAAGGATTTATGGGAGGACCTGGACAAGAATTGATCAAGATGAGAAGGTGTGGACAAGATGAGATCTGGACTGATGGAAGACTCACCCCCCCAACACTGAGATCACATGTGGTGCCATTGAAGGATTGAAGTAGAAAGCAGGAAAGTCCTTTTTCAATAAAAGGGTTGGTTAGGCAATCTCTCAGTTTTTTTTTCTAACTCCGAGGTTTTAAGATTCCATTGTTTTGATTCCACTCTTCTATGATTCTAAGAGTTCATAGTCTATTTTCCAAAAGTCTATGATTCTAAGTCTGTTTTTTAAAAGATATTATCTTGAGCCTATAATTCTTTCTGTGATTCAATGAGTCTGATTCTGTTATTCTCTCTGAGATTCTATAAATCAATGGTTCTATCTTTCTCAGATTCTGTGAATCTCTAAGTCTATATTCTATATTTCTGAGATTTCTAGATATCCATGATTTTATGATTCTAAGAGGCTACAAATGTATGATTCTAACTTTCTGAATTTCCATGAGTGATTCTAAGATTCTATTTTTTTTGATATTTCTATGAGTATATGATTCTTTTTTTTTTCGTTCTGTGATTCTATCACCCAATTATTCTAAGATTTTATCTTTATAAGTTCTTGAGTCTCTAATTTTGTGATTCTATTTTCTCCCCCCCCTTTTTTAAAGAAATGATAGTTGTTTATTCAGAAGTCTTTATTGAGTTAACCTGTTTTAATCCATAAAACTGTAATATTGTGAACTCTTTGCTTTCAGTTGGTGTGGAGGGAGGGGAGTGGCAGGGAATTTTTGAATTATGGTTCTATTTTTTTATTAAAGCTTTTTATTTGTAAAACATATGTATGGGTAATTTTTCAACATTGACCCTTGCAAAGCTTTCCATTACAAATTTCCCCCCCCTAGTCCCCACCCCTCCCCTAAATGGCAAAAAGTCTATTACATGTTAATTATGTTAAAATACTTGACAAATTGAATATGTGTATACATATTTTTATAGTTATCTTGCTATGCAACAAAAGTCAAATCTACAAGAAAAAAATCTGAGAAGGGAAACATAATGCAAGCAAACATCAATAGAGAGCATGAAAATGTTATGTTGTGGTTCACATTTCATATCCCTCTCTCTGGGTGTATATGGCTTTCTTTACTGAACAATTGAAACTGGTTTGAAACATTTCATTGCTGAAGAGAGCCATGTCCATCAGAATTGATCATCATATAGTCTTGTTGTTGCCGTGTATAATGATCTCCTGGTTCTGCTCATTTCACTCAGCATCAGTTCATGCAAGTCTCTCCAGGCCTCTCTGAAACCACCCTGCTGGTTGTTTCTTATAGAACAATAATATTTATGGCTCTATTTTTTGATAATCTAGGAGTCAGGGATTCTGAGTCAAATATTTTATGATTGTCAAGTTTAGGTTCTGTGATTTTAAGGTTCTCTAAAGATTAAAGAAATTGAAATGAGCCCTAGGAGATTTGCAGAGATACAAGGAGGACCAGAGATGTATGGCTACCTCTGGGGATTCAACCATATCTTCCCTGATGGCCTTCTATCTGAAAATTAGGGCTCAAAATTGACCTGGAACATTATTGGTAAAAAGAAACATTCTTGGTTGTTGATAAAACTGGGGATTCTTGGCTCAGAGGAGGAAAAACTGGGGGTGGGTGTGGATGGAATGAATATTTCTATGCCAATAGCACATTTCTGGGTGGGCCTTGAACAACAGGATAGGAACTAAGGAACCATATAGTCCATAGACTTGTAGAGCTGGAACAGACCCTCTACTGAGGTTGAAAATTCTCATGATGGGACAGTGATCATGAAAATGATCTGAAAGTTCCAGCTGATTCCTTTAATGGCTGACATGGGACCTGACCTGATCTCTCATTTACTTGGCTCCTTGATGTGAATGAAGTCTAGTCCTAACTGGAGGTGAGGGGGGGACTTTGTCACTTTTTAACTCCCTCTCATTTCTGCTCAGGGGACATTCTCCATCCCTGATATGTACCAGAGGGTCATTCACAAGATTTGAAGCCAGGATTTGAGAGAAAGATAAAAGAAGAATTTAGCAAAACTCAGCAACTGTTTGGATCTAGGGAATGAGTGAGAATGAAGCAGCCCCATTCCATTGTGCCATAGTTCTGACTTTTGGGAAATTCATTCTGAGAGGCTGAGCCCCCAGACACATTCAGGTAGAGCCTACCTTGAGAGAATATCGAGGCAGACAAATGTAGCCGAGGGCCTGGCAGGCTTGATACAGGAAGAAAGTATCCTGAATCAACCAGTCCATTGAGATATGAGCAGATCCTGCACCCCTCAGCATGGGGTGAGGAGAAGCCTCCGGAGAAGAGAAAAAAGATGTGCAGAAGCAGAAAAGGCTGAGAATGGGGGTAATGGAGTGGAAGGAGAAGACAGGAAATGGAGGCAAAGTAGCTACAAAGACTCCCTGATGGAACTCTGGGTTCTTCCTGGCTGTGATAGAGCCTCTGGCCCTTAGGCCGACAGAAAAAGCCCTTAATTCAACAAGAGAAATGATATACGATGAGGGAACCCCAAGCCCGGCCCCAGTCCTGGCAGGGAATCCAGATCGATGACTCTGTCCTCTCCTCATCCTTTCTTCAGCCTGTGTGAGTCTGTCTTCTGGGGCTGATAAAAGTTGTGAGAGAAGCTGGGTCTCTAGTGACAGGAGAGACAAAGAAAGGCACCAAAAAAGCACCCCTGATGCCAAGGGAAAGGCTCGCTGCACTGAATATAGTATTATAGAGAACATCATAAACTCTGGGCCTAGAAAGGGCTTGAAGAGGAGCTGGTACAACCCTCTCCATCTTATAGAATCAATAAACTTGGGTCCTAGGGAAAGAAAGGAATTGCTCAAGATCACCCACTTACCAAAGCTGACTTCCAAGTCAATATCCTGACTCCTGACCTATGGGACTTTCAATTATACCATTACTAGAATTGAAATCTAGACTCTTCCATTTCTCAGATATTTGATCTTGGGTCTGCTCTCTGAGTATCAGCTTCTGTTTCTGTATAATGGGAAGAATAGTTCTTGCACTACTATATCCATTTTCCAAGGCTAAATAGTTATGTATTGCTGGTACGTGTTTGACAACATAGCTTTTGGAGGTAAAAAGAAATGTACTGTAGTTCGCACTTTTAAATTTCATCTGTATTATAAACATTTCCTCCATAATTTTTTTAAGTTTAGGCAATCAACAAAACAATAAGTCAAGTTCTAATTTATAGCAAAGCAAAGACCTGTTGCCTGATTGATATGAAACATGGAATCAAATAGAAGAGTAAAGATTGGGACTTTGGGATCTAGTTCTACCAATGCACGTAAGACCTACAATCCAACCCATCCTTTAGAAAGCTCTTTCTGATTGGTCCCTTCTCTCACTCAGAGCAACCTTTTAATCTCTGCATTCCCTCCATTCTTGCAGATTTCTTTGCTCTTGTTAATATGCTCCATTCTGGGATTCCTTTGACTGGGTTAAGTCTTAATTTTCAACTAGTTTGAGTTTCTCCGGAGACAGTCTGGGTCTCCTTTGTTAGTGTTGCAATGGTTTCCATATATATAATATTGGCAAAGCACTTTTCTCACCACAGTTCTTTGATGCAGGTAATACCGATATCCTGTACAAAGGAGAAAAACAGACCATCGAGGTTAGTTCCCAAGTCAGGATTCAGGATGATAAGATGCTAGACAAAGGCTCATACACTTCTTTTTCTAGATGAAGAAACTAGGTCAAGAGATAATAATAACAAACAACATCAATAACAGTAGCTAGCATTCATATAGCACTTACTATGTGTCAGATATTGCTATAGGTTAAGTGACTTGTCCAGGGATACATAGTAGCAATTATCTGAAGCAGGAATCAAATCCAGGGCTTTATAGTTCCAAATCTAGTATTTGATTCATGGGAGGCCACATTTTCTGTATTCAAAGCTGATGTTCTTCCTACTACATTATATCACTACTAGATAACAAGTATTTTTTTTTTCAAGTTACTTAAATCTCCTGATTGTTGGGCACAGCCTTCTCCAAAGGACTTTATAATTGATTTGATGAAAAAAATGGAGAAAATTCTGATCTTATTATATAATTCACATTTCTGAAATTGTAAAAATTTTAGAAAGTACTTTTCTTATAACAGCCTTGGGTGGCAAGAGAGTAGGTTTTTGGGTTGATTGTTCCTGTTTTACAGAAGAAAAAACTGGGGTTTAAAAGATGTCACCAACATACCTGGGGTCGTGTGGCTAGGAAACTTGAAGGCTGGGACTCAAACCCTGATCCAGAACCCCTCCGGATGCCAAATGGAGCCACTCTGGGCTGGGATTTGTTTCATTTGTCAGAGCCCATAGGACTTCAGGGAAGCTTCCTGCTTTTCCTCCAGTGGCTTTACATCTGGAATTTTTTAGCTTTGGAGAGTTCATTACTAGCAAATGGAGACAAATGAGGGGAGCTGGTTAAAAGGGCAGGAGGGCTCAGTTTATGAGACATTGACTCTCTCGTGTAAAGACGGGACCACAGACTGACTAGCAAAGCTGGCTTCAGGTTCCTGGGTGGTGTCCAAGGAGAGGGGCCTCTCTGGAGTCCTAGAGCTAGAAGTATTTGTCAGCCTCTCTCTTTGTCAGATGCCAATTTTTAAGGATCATTTAGGCTGTGAAAGGGAGGGCTGCTCTGAATTCCCCAAAGTGAGGGACTTGCAGCACACATGTGCTTCCACTGATGGAGAGGCGGTACACCATGCACATAGAATGCTGAATCTAAGGGTCAGGAAGGTCTGGGTTCAAGTATCAACTTTGGCAATCTGTGATCATGAATAGGTCACAACTTCCCTGAGTCTGTTTCCTCATCTATAAAATGGGAATAACACTATCTGTATTTTCTATTTTATGAGAAGTCATCATGAGGATCAAATGAGATAATTTCTATTAAATGCCATATAAGAATGCCATTTATTTTTGCCAGTATCACATGCAAGGTCCTACGGAGATGTCTCCTCCACCCATCCCCCAAGCCAGAAGGTGTCTCCTCCTTTAGAATTTCCACTATTCTTTGACTTTGCCTTTGATATCTTCATATCATTAAGTTCTTCCCCCCCTTCCCCCGCCACTCACCTCCAATATGCTGTGGCTATCTATGTCCATGCTTTGTCCTCCCTTCTAATCTGTGAGCTTCCCATGACCAGGAAAGACCTTGTCACCTTCTCTCATCTCCAAAGACAGCCCTCCAGTAAATATTTCTGAGATGAATGGATGGATGAATAACTATTTGGCTATAGATGTCTAGGAGAAATTAAAACAAAATGAAAGAAATAACAGAGCAATATATTAACTCCCCAACAACCCACACATTGTCTTGCTTTGACTACTACTTTTGGGGGGAGTAAAGCTGACCAATGGCCCTACAATCTTTTTAAAAAGGGTTCTAGGTGGACTACTCAATAATAGAGCTGTTTTATTGTGAGATAGTGAATCTCCCATCTCTGGGGGCACTCAGCCAAGGGCTGGGCAATTCCTTATCAAGAAGGAAGTATAAAGCGTTCTTGAGCTGGAAAGGAAGTTAGATCAAGATGCTTTCTGTGGGTCCCTGTAGCTCTACGAGACTAGGATTTAGCTCATAAATTGGTTCTTAATACCCAGTTCCAGTACCCTAATATCACTGTGCACAGAGGAGGAATAAGGTCTGCTGCATGTAATCTCACATCAAGTTTCTATAGATCCAGGCCTTATTCACTCCAAGTCTCCTCAGAATCATTCAACTCATAGTTGACCCAAAGGATAGCATCAGAGGTATAAAATGGACATCACAGAACTATATTATTAATAACTTGTGGATAAAAAGTGGTATAAGAGAGATCCCATCGTCTAGTTGGGGAATCAGGAAGAAGAAGGTCTAGAGAGCAGAAATGACATCCAAATTCACAAAAGTCAGTCAGAAAATAAATATTTATTAAGTGTCTACATATGTTAGACACTGGACAGGTCTTTTGGTTCCCAGTTGTAACATTCTATGTCCCTTAGAAGGCAGTTAGGAAGTGGATGGAGCACTGGGCTTGGAGTCTAGAAGGCCTAGTTAAAATCTAGCCTCAGTCACTTAGTGGCTATGTGATCTTGGGCAAACCCTAAGTCTCAGTTTCCTTATGTATAAATGAGGAAAATAGCCACTATTTCCCCCCTCCTCACACCAAAGGGTTATCATGAGAATCAAATGAGGCAATACTTATAAAGTGGTTAGTACAGTACCTGGCACATAGTAGGCACTTAATAAATTTTGTTTCCTTCCAAATACAATGTCTATTCTATCTATCTTGGAGGTGGAGGTGATTGACATCCACAAATAAGTATGATATAAGGTGTATCAAAGGGGGCAATCCAAATACAGTGATATGAGAGGTAATGTCCAACCACGACTCCCAAGGACCAGTGATGAAGCATGTTACTAACCTCCTGACAAAAATATGATAGAGCAAAACACATTTTTTTTGGATGGGGCCAATTTGGGAATTTGGTTTTGGGGTGAGAGTAGGGAAGGAGAGAAAATAAATGAGTACTAACTGAAATAGATAAAATAAATAAATAATTGTATATTTTATTAAAAAAAAACCCCACAGTTTTATAAGAAAGCTGAAATCAACTTCTCTCTAACCTCCTCTTGGGCATGATTCTGCCCTCTGAGGCTAAGCAGAATGAGTATAAGCCCTTTCTTTCCCATGACAACCTTTCAGAGACAGACCATTCTCTTACCCTCATGCCCTCAGTTCCTTTGACTGGTACAAGTTCACCTATCTCATCCTCTAGAACTAATATCCTAGTTATCCTCCTTTATATGAGGTCTAACTTCTCAATGACCTTTCTGACATGAGAATATCAGAAGATCTGAATGGTTTCTCTGGGGGTGACAGGAATAGGGAGAATGGGGAGATATGATTTTCAGAGCCTCTGAATGCTGTAGATGGATAGAAAGTAACATTTCCCAAGCCAAGCAGGAAACCGCTGTCCTTGCCACAAAACAATTGCTGAATGTGTCTTTCTAAGAATAGGGGAACTTCAGCTGTTTCTTTAAAGATAATTTAAACACTTGCACACTTCAATCCACAAAAAGATCGATGATTTCCTGACTGTGGGAGCTCCTTCCACCTAACTATGTGGCAGCCCTCCACTCTGTAGTAGATGGTCTTGAAGAGTTGTTTGTGATAAAATCAATCAATCAATCCATCCATCCATCCATCCATCCATCCCCTGGTGTCCAACAGCCTGGTAACACCTTTTGCTCTAAGCCAAGCTAGAGCTTTGACCTTTGACAAGAGACAAACAGCCCTTCATCAGCCCTCTACTGGGAACCTTTCTAAAATGGTGGGATCTTCCTAGGAGGACAATAGAGGAAGGCCTTAGTGTAGGTACACAATGATAGCAGATGTTTATATAGCTGTCCTACGGTTGGCCTTCATGTACATTATCAGCCTTTGCAACCACTCTACAAAGTATTACTGATATGATCATAATGAGAAGCTAGATGGACCAGCAGATAGAAGGCTGGATTTGGGGCCAAGAATACCTAAAATCTAGCTTTAAATATTTACTAGCCATATGATCTTGGGTATGTCACTTAACTTGTCTATACCTGTTTCCACATTTGTACAATAGGGATTATAATAGCACCTACCTCCCAAGGTTGTTGTGGGGATCAAATGAGATCTTTATATATATGTACATATATATGTATATATGTACATATATATAAATCATATAAATGCTTTATAAAGCATTTAGCACAATGTCTGGCACATAGTAGGCACAATATAAATACTAGCTATCACTATTATTCCTACTTCTAGTGTCTTCCCTCCAATCCATTCTCCATATAGCTATCAAAATAATTTTGAGAAAGCCAGATCTGAATTTGTCATTCTGTAGGAACTCTTTCCCAATTCTCCTTAATTCTAGTGCCTTCCCTATGCTAATTATTTCCTATTCATCCTGCCCATAACTTATTCTAACATATTTGTTTACTTGTTGTCTTTTGCATCCCCAGCACTTAGCATAATTCATGGCACATAGTAGGAACTTAATAAATGCTTAGTGACTAACTGACTTCTTGAAAACCTTTGGTCTCTCTCTGGACCTTCCAGGATAAAAAATATAAATGCTTTAGTTTTCTAGCTTTCTATAATAAGGCTCCAAGCTTCTTCCTAGTCATATTTCATATTATTAACTTTAATGTAACATATATTCCAGCCAGGGTCTTGTGGCCTTTCCCCAAGCTTTCTTTTTTGCAAGCTAAACATCCCAAATTCTTTCAGCCAATCTTGTTATATAAGTCCCCTTCCCACCCTGGTTGCTCAGTCTCTTAAGCTTTTTTCCTATCTTTCCTCCTTCAACTTGTGCCCCTCAAGTTCCTTTTTAGACAGACATAGCTATTAGAGATAGCCCCATGTTTGGAATGAATCTGCCATTTGTAATGGCAGGTAGGAGAACTGTGATCTATTTCTAACTCTGACCATGGTTGGAAAAATAAATGAACTTGAGAGAACCTGAGTTTTCAGCTACCCAATAAGGATAGCAATAAGGACTTAGGCATCTCGAATGGAGTAGGTTTGCAAACTGTTTTTAATTGATAGCTTTTGTTTTTACATCCTAGTGATTCCTTCCTCCAACCCTCTTTCTTCCTGTCCCACTCTTCTAGAGTGTTTTAGGGAAAACAACAAAATTACAGATATGAATGAACTTTTTGAGGGAGTGAGCAGATGTGAGATTTTCCATAGATGTCTAAAAGATGTTCATCAAATATCAAAGCTGAAAGCGGCCTCAGAGACTTTAGGATAGTCTCTTGTATTTACAGATAAAGAAGTTGAGTCCCAGAAAAGTTATGGGGCTTATTCAAATTCATGCAGCTTATTGGTAATGGAGTGTGGGTTCAAACTGAATCTCCTGACGCTCAGATCAGTGCTCTTTCCTATCCCAGAGCCCCCTCCTATTTGCTTCTTAGAGAAGCTCAAAATTGGTTGGATCTGGCTCTCTTCTCTTCATCCTTTCACCCAAGACCTTTCTGATTTTATTCTAAGCAAACTTTCCAGTCTGTGTCTGCTGACCTCAGTGGAACCAAACAATTCATTACTTCTCATCTTTCTCTCCTCTTCTCCCTGCCTTACCATCTCCTAGCCACCCCTTTCTGGCTTGTCTTTCCTAGCCTTTCAAGCCCAGCTCAGATGCCTTCTCCTCCAGGAAGTCTTCCCTGATATTCTCAGTGAGGAGGGAGATCTCTTTCCCCAAAGGATTTTGGACCTCTCTTCTGCCAAATCTCTTTTCTCAGCCCTCCACCCTCAACCCCCTACTGCCCACCCCTGCCCTATGACATGGGAAAACAGGTGGAGGGGATCCCGGATGCTACCTTCTGATTGTGGCCCTGGGAAACGGTTGTTTATTCTCCCAGAAACATGATGAATGGCTGTTTTCTTTCATTATTCCCAACATCTGTGACTATAGGGGGAGCCCCCTCCATCATCCAGCCTATTAGTAAACAAACAGAAGTATATGCATTTATCTTGTGGAGGGCTTGGCAGGATCCCCTTCCAAGCCCAAATGGCTTCCGGGACCCTCCCGTGGATCCCTGGGGCCCTGGGGGCCTGTGATGCTCATTAGTAGCTAGACCACACCTAGGATCTGCATTCAGACCAAAAGAGTTTCTGAGATCTCAAGCAGCATCCAGAGTCAGAGTCTAGCCTGGTCTAGAATGAGGGAAGCGATAATGTTGTCTTCTACCTTACCTACCCCATCTTTTCCCATTATGTCCAGTTCAGAGCACCACCTTTTAAGAAAGACTTGACAAGCTTGATCATGTTCAGAGCAGAGAAAGTTAGCTGGAAGGGGATTAGAGTCCATGACAAATGAGAATTAATGGAAGGAACTGGGAATACTTAGTCTGGAGAAGAATGTGGATGTGGAAAGATATGAGAGCTGTCTTCAAGTAGAAAGATTTTTATAGAGAAGAAAGGAAGGAAAAAGAATAAAAACAGCATCTCATTATGGGCAGCTAATTGGTATAGTGCCTAGTGCCAGGAAGATCTGAGTTCAAATCTGGCCTCAGACACTTACTAGCTGTGAGATCCTAGGCAGCCCACTTAACTCTTTTTGCCTCAGTTTCCTCATTTATAAAATGAGTTGGAGAAGGGAATAGCAAACCACTCCAGTATCTTTGCCAAGAATCCCCAAATGAAGTCCCAAGAAGTTGGACATGACTGCAAGAAGACTGGACAACAAAATACCTACCTGTAAGTGTAAAGTGCTGAGTCCTTTACAAAAATCACTTCATTTGAGGAATCACATTTGCTCTTCTTAGCCATTGAGGAAATCTGTAGACTGGTAGATTTAGGCTTCATAGAAGGAAGAACTCTTGTTAATTTTAAAGCTTACAACCATGTTTGGGATTGAAAGGGATAAAGAACAGATCTGTGATTTCATTGATAGAGGGAACTTCCAGGTAAGAAAGTTTCCTCTTCTAAGGGAAGTCAGCATCTTTTCTGGAATCTAGAGCTTTGGAGAATCACCTATAAAGTGCATTGAAAGGTTAAGTAATTTTCCTATGAGCACACCCAACCAGCATATGCCAGAAGTAAGATTTGAATCCAGGTCTTCTTGGTTCAGAGGTCAGCTCTCCATCCCTGAATTTTCAGTGATGGAAGGATTAAGTAGAAATTGTACTTGTTGCTTTGCCAGCTTCATTAAGCAGCCTTGTATTTATTTTGTGTATGCTCTATGTACTAGTTGTTTATATTACATCTCTCTCATTGTAGTAGAAACTCTTAGAAAATAAGAACTCTCTTTGCCTTTTTTTTTGCATCCTTACTACTTTGCACAGTTCCTGGCACATAGTAGTAGGTGCTTAATAAATGCTTAGTGGCTGACTGAAGCTCCCATTAGAATGGAAATTTCATAATAGTTGGCAGGGTCTGTGACCTTTTAATTTTTGAATCCCAAGTGCCTAACTCAATGCCTACCCCAACCCCTCTCCCAACAGGGAGAGTTTTAAGGAATCAAACCAAATTGTGGCTATGAACGAGCTTTTTGAAGCACTGAAAAGATATGAAATAATACTGAAGAACTGCATAGTATGTATTTAATAAGCATTTGTTGAATTGGATTGAAATGAATTTAATTGACTTGGGGAAACCATTTTGGAGAGTCCAGCAAAATATGGAAAGATTAGGACAAAGTGGGGATGGAGACTGCATTTTATTTTATTATTATTTTTTTTTTTTGCTGAGGCAATTGGGGTTAAGTGACTTACCCAGGGTCACACAGCTAGGGAATGTTAAGTGTCTGAGATCAGATTTGAACTCAGGTCCTCCTGACTTCAGGGCTGGTGCTCTATCCACTGCTCCATCTAGCTGCCCTGAGACTGCATTTTATTTCCCTGATTCTCCCACACCCTGGAAGCACACCTTGGAGAAAGTCCCTTTCTCTCACTGTGCCCACATTAATTAAAGGGAGAGTAATAATGGCATCTACCCACCTCAAAGGGGTACATGGCAAAGAAAAAAGAGCACTATCTTGGGAATTGAAATTGTTACATAAGCCCAAGAAACTAGTTTGCTATGAATCACAGACATTCTCAACTCCAGACCTTGGAAGTGTGTGGGAGTGATAGAACCTGACCTGTTCCCTAGGTGAAAACTGGGTGACTCAGGATGTCTGATCTGCCTGAGGCTTTTCAAAAGGAAAAAAGAAACATGGGGAGCTGGGATAGGTGGTGTTAATTGTAGCCCAAAGGCTGAAATCTGATTTCAGACAGTTTCTCTCCAGTGGCCAAGAAGCAAGTAGTCTACACTGATTTTCTTTAGCTGTTAAATGGTGATAATAACCCTTCCACTACCTGCCCCACAGGATTGTTGTGAGAAAAGTGTAAACTTTTGAGAAATGTGAGTTATCATTATTAGCTACATCCCAAGACAGTCCATTTAGAACTCCCAACATCTGTTCTCTTACTTGGGATAAGGGCATCCCTTATCCTTTTGCTTGGGATAAGGACATCAATCTTTTGGTCTAGTTTAATCCAGAGGGTCTCTAGTCCCAGCCCTTTCCCAGTGAAATAAAACCCTCTGAAACTCCCACCTCCATCCCACCCACATACACAGGGGCTGAGCTAGGCCAGGGCACCTACCACTTCCCAGGCAGTCTATTGTTGGACAGACTGATGGTTAGAAAGTTTTTCCTTAGCTGCATCCCCACCCTTCTTCATCCCATTTCCCTCCATTGGGATTCAGTCCCAAACAAGATAAATATAATCACCCTAATACATGACCTAATGCCTAATTTTTGGCCTCATTCTCTAACTATTCATATGTATAAGTTTTAATTGTCTGTCAGACTGTGAGCCTATAAAGGCCAGGGCCTGTTTCTGTCCTTCTTCTGTCCCCCTGAAACTATTTTTAAAAAGCTTCCTGAGTTATAGTAGCATTATCCAGAATGTAATGGGCTGCCTCAGGAGGTAGCTTTTCCCATGTTGAAAATCTAGAAAAGATTCAATGAAAATTTGTCCAATATGCCATAGATAGGATTCTGCTTCAGGATTTATTAAATGACTTCTGAGCTCCCCTCCACAGCTGAGTCTCTTCCAGGTGTTAAACTCCTTGTGGACAGGGCCAGGGAGTATTCCTTCATTTCTCTCACAATATGGTCCAAAACTTGACTGAGTAAACAGAGAGACTTATTTGTTAATTGATTGTTAGTGCTTGATACTGAATTTTATGAAACAACTGAGTCAAAATTCAATTAAAATTAAATGTTTTTTGAGCTGTGACTCAGCTCTAGTTTTGCCTTATTGGATTTATCCTGTTGTTTTAGTCTACAAAAGTCTTGGGGGGGATGCTGTCTCTGTCATCCACTTCATTAACTAACTCTCCAGCTTTGTGAGAGTATAAACTTGATAAACATGCCTTCACCCAAGTATGGGTTCAAGGACAGAATCCCAAGGCACTCCAGTAGAGAGCTTTCTCCAAGGTGATGTTGATTTGTTAATGTTCACTGTTCGGGGTTTGGGCGGTTCTGGTTCCTCTGACCTTCAGCCTGTCCAAAAAATAGGAAATGATCTCAAGGTGTTAATAAGGATGTAGTTGTGATTTCATGGAGCTAAGTCACCATGGTCAAAATCACTATGTCTAACACTTAGAATAACCTCCCTGTCTCTTGGTTTTACTTGCTTCCTTCAAGTGCCATTTGAAATTTCATCTTTTTTGAGATTTCTTTTTTGATTCCCCTCAATCCTCACACTTTCTTCTTTTATCTCGAATTTATCCTGTATCTATATACATCTATTTTCATATACCTATCTGCCTGCCTGTCTATATCTTGTTTGTAAATAGCTGTTTTCATGTTGTCTCCCCCATTAAACTGTTAGCTTCTTGAAAGCAAGAACTTTTTCCTTTTTTGTATTCCTACTAAATGCTTACATTTGTGTCTAGTATATAGTAGGTGCTTAACAAATATTTATTGACTGGTTGATGGATTGTCTCAATATAGTTTGTAGCATAATCTGGTATACAAGGTCCTTCCTCGCCCTTGCCATATTCCCATAGAACACACAACATAAGGGACCACACACATATAGATAGGAATATCTGAGCACTGCAGTGATGGAGGTCCTATCTATATTTCAAACCCCCTTCTTAAGCAAAAATTCACCCCAGCCACAAAATTTCACTCAATCATTGTCTTTGCTTTCATATTTCTTTCTTATATGTCCCATTTAGTATGTGCTAGGCAATGTGCACTGAGGATGCAAAAATAGACAAAAGACAATCTCTACTCCAGAGAAGTCACAGTTTAATGACTGTCATTGAGCTTGTTACATTTTGTTGGAAGGGTAACAAAAAAAATGTGGACTCGATCTCCATATTGGTCCAAGGTATGATTATAAAGTAATGAGGTAGGTTTTCTAACAAACAGATCAGAACCTCTGCTACCAAATGTGTTCCACAAGGGTATCATGAAAGGCTTTGTCAGTTGCTCTGCTGAGATCCAGCCACCTTCCATTGATGCTATTCCCTTTATCCAGCCATAGCCCTGATAGCCCTATCTGAAAAAGGAGAGAATTTGAGTGTGCCATTACCTATTCTTGATAAACCTGTGCTGCCTATTAATGATGATCACTTCCATTTTTCAAGTATTCACAAAGCATATGGTATATTAGTTAGAACTGGAACTAGATGTCAAGAGAACTGGGTTCTAGAGAACAGGCTTCTAGGCTTGGCTATGCTGTGTGACTTCAGACAAGTTTCTGGATCTTAGTTTCCTGCTGGAAAGCAAAAGTGTCACATTAGGTAGACTTTCAGGTCACGGGTAGCTTCCATGATAAGAGATAATAATAATAGCAAGTATTTATGTAATCCTTTAAGGTTTGCAAGGTTCTTTCTAAGTATTATTTATTTCTATTCTCATAACAGTTTGAGGAAGTAGATATTATTATTCCCATTTTTCCACAGATGAGAAAATTGAGACAGAATTATGACGATTTGGCCAGGGTCACTCCGCAAATAATTGTCTGAGGCTGGATTTGAACTCAGGTTTTCTTGAGCTTGGGTCCGACCTCCATCCACTGTACTACCTAACTGCCTTCAATGCCTGATGCCAAAAAATTATCCATCATAAACTTCTTGCCCTAGGGACATCACAATCTGTTTCCAGCATCTATCTGTTTCTTCTCTTTGAGAATCAGGGCAGCATTTACCCATCTCCAATCTCTTGGCAGTCCTCCATGGGTTCGAAGAGGTTACAGTCAATGATTCTTCAATGACATCTTAGAGGTCTTTCGACATCTTAGGATGCAATTAGCCTGGACCTGAAGATCTGAACTCATTTAGATAGAAGAGGTTCTCTCTCTATCCCCTTGCCATTTTGGACTTCTATTACCTCTTAATGATATCTGTTTCCTCTTGGGAATTTGCCCAATCCTCCTGGCAGAAGAGCTTAGAGCTCTTCTTGAACTGTGTTGATTTCTGTTAGGTTTCATGTTCAAACACTTTGGCATAATACCCTGAAATCCACCCACAGACTGATTGCAGGATCATGGGATTTCAAACTATAAGAGCTCTTAGAGATATCGTCCAACCCCCATATTTTGCGAAAAAAGAAATGGAAATCCAGAAAGTTCATATCTTCTATGCTTTGCTAAAGGTCATTCAATTCTAATAAGTATTTTTATCTGAACTGCATCAAATGTAGGATTAGAACAGTAGTAATTAGAAGAACAACTAACATTTATATAATGTAAGATTTGCAAAGTACTTTACCTGTTTCATTATTCCTGTTTTATAGAGAAAGAAATTGAGGATTGTCAAGATTAAATGACTTGGATCAAAGTCACACAGCTATTGTGTAAGGCAGGATCTGGTTCCTGGTCTTCCTTGATATTCTAGATTGTCATTGTTCAGTCACTTCCAGTCACGTCCAGCTCTTCATGACTCCATTTGGGGATTTCTTGGCAAAGATACTGCAGTGGTTTGCCATTTCCTTCTCTAGATCATTTGACAGATGAGGAAACTGCGGTAAACAGGGTTAAGTGACTTGTCCAGGATCACACAACTACTACGTATCTGAAGCCAGACTTGGACTCAGAAAAATGAGTCTTCTTGATTCCAGACCCAGCAATCTATGCACTATGGCACCACTTTAGCTGCCTAATACTTCAGGTTATGAGATAAAAGCAAGATTCTAACCAGGTCCTCTGACTACAAGGTACATGTGCCAAAGGACCTGGGTTCAAGTCTTGACTCTTTTGCTTATTACTTGTATATAATGCTGCTATTACTACTTCAGAAATCTGTAAATTAAATCTTATCTGTAAAATTAAGGAATTGGAATAGATGGCCCTGGGACCTCTTCCAGCTTTTAGTCTATGATCCCATGATTCAACAATATTTCTTATTAATTTAATTTACTTAAAGGAAAGTGACACAGATAAAAACAGAACATTTGCTTCCTTCTGGCATCATCTCTATGTCCAGTAGCCTAAGTAGATAGATCTGAAAAAGAATGATTATGGATTTACTGAGAAAATCAAAAATGGATTCTATCAGGGAGGACCCCGAGGAGCTCAGAGCTATATCCTCCAGAAATAAGTTCAATTATCCCACTAAATAGAAGCTCTTTGATACTGGGGCATTGGGGGTGGAATCCTAGGACTGCTAGCTGAAAGGGACTTTAGAAATCATCTAGTCCAAAGCTTCTTAAATTGTGAGGTCATGGCCCCATGAATGTGGGGGTCATGAAATTATGATTCATTATCAATAAATTTTACATGTCTGTCTTATATACCTATATACCCAGGGTCATGTATAATTTTCTTGGCTAAAAAAAGGTTGCAAGTGGAAAAAGTTTAAGAAACCTTGGTTGAGTCCAAGTCATTTTAAAGATTAGGAAACTGAGGCAGAGAAGGGAAACAGATTGCTCAAGATCAAGATGAACAAGTAGCAGAGCCAGAATTTAAAACTGAATCCCATGACTCAAACTCCCTCTATACCACTCAACATATCCAAAATACTCATTCTTTCCCCCCCAATATTCTCCCTTTCAAACTTTCCTGCTTCTGTTGAGGATACCACTGTCCTTCCAGTCATTCAGTGCTTCCCACATTCCTTCACTTCATCTACCCACTGGCTGCCCAATTTTATTATTTCTACCTCCATAACATCTCTCCCACCCAATCTCTCTTCTCTCTTCACAGAGCCACCTTCTAGTTAAGGTTCTCATCATCTCTCAACTAGATTATTGAAATTCCCTCTTGATTGGTCCTCCTCCTTTTAGTCTTTCCATCTATTCCATTCTCCACATTGTTGCCAAAATGGCTTTTTTAAAGCATTGGCCAGATAATTGCCTTAAGTCTAAAAACTCCCTTGTTGCCTCAGATAGAAAGTAAAAGTTCTTCTGTTGGGTTTTTAAAGCCCTTGGAACCAATGACACTGCCCTTCTTACTCTTCTTGGTACAGGAAACCCAATCTCCAACTCAAAGCATTTTCACTGACTGTCTTCCATCCCCCTCCCCATTCTTAGATTTCTCTTCCCCTTCATTTCTACCTCCTAGATTCCATTGAGTTCCCCCTCCCAAAGTCCACCTGACCAGAGACCCTTTCTAATTCCCTTTAATGCTAGTGACTTCCCTTGGGTGGTCTTCTTCAGTCTATCCTATACCTGTCTATATATAGTTGTTTCCATTTTGTCTTCCTCATTAGATTGTGAACTCTTTGAGACTAGGGACTGCCTTTGCCTTTCTTTGTATTGGTACCACTTAACACAGTATCTGGCACATAGCATTTAATAAGAGCTTGATGACTGACTGGCTGATCTACACCGATCTCCCAGCTCCTAATGCTTCCCCTCTCCCAATGACCTCATATTTATTTTGCTCTTTTAATATGCCTTTAGTCTCTCCTGATAGAATGTAAGCTCCCTGGGGATATTTTTTTCTTTTGTCTCTAGGATGGTACCTGGCACTCAGCAAGTACTTAATACTTGCTTTGTTACTTGATTGATCACTTGATTGATATCCAGAGCTCATCAGTCTAGAAAAATCAACTTTTCTTCTAAGTTTTCTAATTTCAGGGCAGAATCCCTCATCTAAACTCAGGGTATTCTTGTTAACTCCTCTTATATCAGGGACTCGATGAAATGTTGCCTAATCCCAAGCTAATATTTAAAGAGCTCACAGATGTTTAGGAAGGTTTCCCTCCAAGATATTAGTTCCGATTTTCATCTTCCTGCCAACTAGGTCACTGAAAGGCTCCCTCTTCACTGTTATGGGCATGACAATTTCAGTAGGGAAGACTGAATGCATTTAGTGGGGTCTTCCAGATTTTCATAGATGGTCTGGCCAGTTAACCATGGATTAGTCAAGAGACATGGAGGTCTTAAATTGCCAATGATTGGGTGACAACACATATAGCTCCTGGAATCAACAGGCCTGTCCTCAAATTCTGGCTCCAAACATTTTCTTCACTAAATAATACAATGGATAGAGTTCTGAACCTGAGTTCAAATTCAACTACAGACATTTATTAACTATATGACTCTGGGTCACCTAACCTCTGTTTGCTTCGGTTTCCTCAAATATGAAAATGGAGATCATAATAACACCCTCCTCTGAGGGTTATTGTGAGGATATAATGAGATAATATCTGTAAAGCATCAGCTCAGTGCCTGACACATAGTAGGTACTTAATAAATTCATGTTTTCCTCCCATCCCCCCTCCCCACCACCCTCATCTCCACTTCCTACTTTGGGGCTCTGAACCTCAGTAGCTTCCTCTTCAGTAAAACAGGGTAAAGAACACATTATTTATTCCCCAGAGGTACTGCTTTAAAAAGCTTTGGAAATCCCTCAAGATCTCATTCTGTAACTCTTCTTCCTTTCACAAGTAGACTCCTGGAACAATTGTCTACATTTTCTATCTTCCTCTTTTTATACTTTTCAACTCTTTGTAATCTTGTTTCCTAAACCCTCTGCTCTATGCAAACTGCTCTCTCTAACTAAATATTCCCTAGTCTATTGATTGTTTAAACAGAGCAGCCACTTAATAAATCTTTTTTTTAATTAAATTAAAGTAAATTGTTAAATACTCTAGAAATGAGAATCATTTTCATTTTTCTCAAATAAATTTTTATTGATTTTTGCTGTTTTTTTCTAATTAACAAAAATATTCTTCAGTGTCTGTTCTCTCCCTCCCAAAGAATCACCCCATTAGAACTAACAATATTTTGAACATTTTTATATTTTATTTTTCAATTATGTGTAAAGACAACTTTTAACAGTTAAAAAAAAATTTAGTTTCCATTTTCCTGTTTTCTCTTCTTTGCCAGTAAGCAATTTGATTTAGATTATACACATGCAATCATGCAAAACATATTTCCATATTAGCCATATTATGAAAGAAAACAGACCCTCCACGAAGAAAGTTTTGAAAAGTATGCTTTGATTTGCATTCAGACTCCATTAATTCTTTCTCCTAAGATGGATGCTATTCATTAAAAATCCTTATCCATCTTAAGTCCTTCAGAATTGTCTCGGATCATTGTATTGCTGAGAATAGCTAAGACATTCACAGTTGGTCATCGTATATCATACAAATTATATTTTTTGAACAAAAGAAAAACAATTAACAGTTGTTAATTAAACAAAAAACAGTTTAACTGACCAATACATTGAAAAAAAGCCTTAAAAAGGCACCTTCACAGACCTCCCACCTCTGAAAAAGCCCCAGCTCTTCTCTAGGGCCTTTTTCGCTTTTTTGTAATTTTGTAACATTCTCTTGTGATTTTCTATAGTGATGACTGTTCTTGATTGTAATCATTGTGTATATCATTTTCCTGGATCTGATTACTCCACTCTTCATCAGCTCATATAAATTTTCCCTGCTTCTCTGTATTCATTATAGCCTTCACTTCTTTCAGCACAGTAATATTCCATTAGACCACAATTTGTGAAGCATTTCTCAATTAATGAGCATCGACTTTGTTTTTAATTCTTAGTCATCACAAAAAGTTCTATGTAAACACTTTGGTGTCTATGGGAACTTTCTATTTATCACTGACTTTCTTAGAATATAAAACCAGAATTACAATTTTGTATTATTTTTAATAAGTTTATGGGATCATAGATTTAGAGTGGGAAGAGAGCCTGGGTTTTTGAGTCTTATCCTCTCATTTTACAGATGAGGGAATTGAGTTACAGATAAGTTAAAGTGACTGACTTGAAGTCAGATGGGTAGTTAAATGTCAGATCCCAGGTTTTCCTGACTTCAGTTCCAGCATTCTATTCCTTCACTATTAGGTGCCATTCACTATTCTTGGTGTTGTACAGGAATCGGGAGAAAGAAGATGTTGAATATTTTCCACCATAACCAAGGATTCTACCCTCAAAGAGTGGTTTAGTTGAAGAGAGAAATCTAAATGTATGAAATGGCTTGTATAATATTTGTATATATAATAATAATTGTATAATAATTCAGTTTCTGAACCAGAAAGTGCTGGGGAATCCTCTGTTGGTGGTAGGGAGTGGCAGCAGTTTTAAGCCACTGTCGAGGTGACTAAATGGTGTAGTAGATAGAACATTGGACCTAAAATCAGGAAGACCTCAGCTTAATCTAGCCTCAGATACTTCCTAGCTGTGTGATTCTGGGAAAGTCATTTAACTTAACATTTGCTTCATTTTCCTCATCTGTAAAATGGGATAATAATAGCATCTATCTGTAAGGATTGTTGTAAGGAGCGAATGAGATAATATTTATAAGGCACTTTGGATCATTATAATATTATATAGTATTATATATTACAATTATATTGTAATAGCTATGCAAATGTTATTACTATTATCTCCAAGTCATATTTAGGATTTATGTTAGGATAGGGATTTTTTGAGGGTTAGGTTTGTTTTCAGTGTTAAGACTATATGGATTCTGCCTCAGATAAGAGTTAGCTTTAGGGTTAGTGCCAGGGTCTTTGGCTAGATACCTCTCATAGTTTCTTCCATAAAATGTGGACAATGATGGGCCTGACAATGTAGAAAATGGTCCCATCAAATGTTTTGCATAACTTCCCATGTGATTTCTTAATTGGGACTGAGATGAGGATAAGGGAAAAGATCTGGAACTCAAAAGTTTTTTTTTTAATTAATGTAAAAATGTTTTAAATGTAACCTGGGGGGGGATTTTAAATAAATAAATAAATAATTTTTAAAAAGAAAATGATCCCATCCTGGGTCCTAGATTTCAGGAAGGGCTCCCTCTTCAATCACCTACATGGATAAGTTTTTAGCCCCATTAGCCTGATCTTCAGATTGGTGTACTGGGCCCTTTCAATTTGCAAGAAGAAAATTGAAATGATGTTTAATATTTCCCCAAACTTTATGTTCTCCTTTCACAATCTTGCATTCCTAGTCAGTTCTTTGGATGAAGCAAGAGGGTCTGTTCCATTCAAAGCATGTAATTAATTAAATATAAAATTTAGCATTGGGAATGACCATATCACCTATTTTCCCCAACTCAATGACTTCCAGTAGTTCCCTTGTACTTCCAGAAAGAATTGGAATTAAAACTTTTCATAATGTGGTCACTTTCTAGCTTTCCAGTCTTTTTACACTTAATCCCTCCTATGAACTCAATGGTACAGTCATATTGACCATCTACTGTTTTCAAACATGAGCTCCATTTCCTCCCTCTAGGTCTTTGCATTGGTTTTCCTGGATGCCTAGAATGCTGTTCCTACTCCCCCCTATCTTTGGGCATTTTCACCTTCTTTCCAGACTGAGTTCAAATGCTGCCTTCTGCAGGAGACTTTTCCTGATGCCCCTGGCTGCTCATGCCTTTTTCTGTAAGACTAATCTTCTTCCACCTATTCTATATACATCTAATTACATTAATTGTAAATTACTTGAGGGGAGGGAGAGTTTTGCTATTTCCTTGCATTCCCAGCATAATACCTGGCACATAAATAGAAAGAAGTACTTGACTGTGGATTTCCCAGATGAAGGAGTTCCTTCCACCCATGAAGGTGGACACCTTCTCTTTAACTAATAGGCTTAGAGAGTTGCCCGAATTCTGTCTTCTGTCTCCAAATTTTAAACTCTTTTCTCCATCCCATACTGGCCCTTTGATCAGTCCATGTTTGGACTCATCCCCTGAGGCCATATTTGCTGGTTTGGCAAGACTGTTAACTCATCAAATGGAAACCTCTCCAGCCTGAATATTTTGCCACCTTCTTCTTCCCCCAATACCAAGGAGACACCAGACCTGGCTCTCCATGCCTCTGTGAAGTCAGCCAAGAGGCAGTGTTATGGAAAGAGCAGTGGACCCTCCCCTTCCCACAATCCGTGCCCTCACGCTGGCCGAGCCTCTACTGCCCTGCGGTGACCAAGCTGCCAAAGGGGGTTCCCTTGGGCCGACATCCTCCCTGAATGAGAGCTGCCCGCTCAGACTGACCAGCCTGGTTCACTGTGGACTCAAGGGGCTCTCCCTACCTTCTGGAAACTCAAACAACACCCCACCCCAAAAAGGCCAAAAATATCTTACCACCTTCTGGTGCCCGAAATTTCCCAAGCCAGCCTGGCCCTGTTAGTCATCTGTGGTGGCTTCGGTAGAAATAACCAAAAATTTGGATGCCATTGCTGTTATTATTATTGTTCCTTAAGTCCATAGCTAGTCTGGGCAGCCAGCGGAGGGTGGGGGATGCTCAAAACTACCCTGCTCCTACCTGGACAGACGTTCCTCTTATGACATCATCAGTGAGTAAACCTGGGAGACTGAAGGCTGACTGCTCAGTTCAAGAATATATACTATCTTTGTCCCATTTCATGGCAGACTCCGGGAGAGCAGGATGAACTCAGAAATACTTTGAAAATAAAAATTTACAGCAGACTAGGGGAAGGGAAATAAGACTTTCCTAAGGAGTCAGGAGATCTGGCCCTAACTCTGCTCCTGACCCTGTGAAGCTTTGGGCAAGGCCGTTCCTATCTGTCAAATGAAGGGATTGGACTAAATTAGCCCTGAAGCTTCTTCTAGCTCTAATGTTTTGTGTTCTATATTCTAAAGTCTTCTGCTACTAACATTCTATGTTTTAAGGGTTTTCCTATTTCTAACACTCTAAGCTCTGATTTTATTTTTTGACAACCAATGTCTTCAATTATATGGTATCCTACATTGCCTGCATTGGTCTGGACTCAGAGTCAAGGAAAAACTGGGTTCAAATCCTACCTCAGATACTTTGTAGCTATGTGATTAGACAAATCTCAACTTTTTTTCCTACCTCAGATACTTTGCAACTGTGTGATTAGACCAAAAAAACTTTTTTTCCTTCATCTGTAAAATGGGGGTAGGGGCAGCTAGATGGCTCAGGGGAGAAAGTGCTTCTTATGGAGTTAGGAAGACCAGAGTTAAAATCTGTCTTCAGCCACTTACTGCCTGTGTGACTTTGCACAAGTCACTTAACTTGTGTTTATACTAACCTACTGGCGAAGGAGATGGATAACTACTTCAGTATCTTTGCCAAAAAATACTCTTGAACCAACATGACATACAATGGTCCATGAGATCATGAAGAGTTGGACATGACTGAAAAACTGAGCAATTACTACAAAAATGGGGGTGATCATAGCATCTCTATAGCTCTTGGGATCATTGTAAAGATACAATCAAATTATATATGTGAGAAATGCATTGCAAACTCTAAAGCACCATATAACTGCTAGCTGTGATTATTATTGATGACTCCAATCTGAACCCTAACTTCAGACTTAAAACCCCAAATCAATCCTAATTCTAAAGTTTTCAAGCCTGAAACAACAGAGTTATAATTATGAATTTTGACACCTGGGCAGATTTCATGGGGCAGGTGGACAAGGAGATCCCCTGAGATAGGGTCTGATCCTCACCCTTTGACATGGTTAATGACCCTTATTCCTCAACCTTCAACATCCAGAGTGAGTGGAGGGAAGAGAAGGCACAAATCATGAGGTAAGAGAAAGGTGGTAAGGAAAGGTGGAATCCAGAAAAGAAGGAAGTGATGGTGGCAGGATCCACTAAGATGGGGTAGGAGATCAGGGACTTGAGGCCCTGTAAGGGAGAACAAGTGTACCCTAATTCTCATTTAGTATAGTTTCTTTATCTTAAAGAGGGGAGAATGAGGAAGGGGAAGAGATTTAGTCATAGTCAATAACTAGAAAGTAGCAAAACCAGTATTCAAACCCATGTCTAGGCACTCCATATTCTGACATGCTTTTCCTTCAGAGAAGGAGTGAATGAGTATGGGTTTGAATGGCCAGGAAAGACTTCCTGGAGGAGGAAGAGGAGAAGAAGAGGGAGGAAGAACATCAGCAGAGATTGATAGAAAGAGGACTCAACTTGGAAGACCTCACTTTGTGTCCTGGTCTGTTGTTTGTTAGCTGTATGATCTTGGGCAAGATGCCCTCTCTGAACCTTACCTTATTTAAAATAATGGGGTAGGAATAGATTATTGCTATGATCCTCTTCAGTTAAGTAGGATTCTCAGAGAAGGAAGATAAGATTTTCTAAGTAGGGGTAACAATGTGAAGACTGGCCTGGCAGGAACCAAATGTGAAAAGGGGAGGAATATGGGGTAAAATTGAAAAGATAGGATGGCTTGAACATCTTAGGAATTTGAACTTAAAGCAAGAGAAGAAAATAATGGACCATGGTCAAAACTGGGAATTAGAAAAAAAAATTAATTAACTCATAATTGTGGTGGGCATGATAAAGTAGAAAAAAGTTAGACTGGAGGTTTGGAAACCAATTAGGTGACTATTCTCATAGTTCAGAGATGGAAATACCATTATACATAATATAATAATATGTAGTGATAACATGATAGCATAATAACATTTATTAAGCCAATATTTATGTAGTACTTTAAGATTTGTGAAACCCTCTACACATTATTCTCATTTACAAGCTGAGGTAATTGAAGCTAAGGGGCTTGCCCAAGGTATATAGCTTGTAGATGTCTCAGGCAGGAGTTGAATCAAGTCCTTGTGAATCTAGATGCATTGCTTTTTTAAAAGCCCCTATAGCACTTAGTACCTAGACAACAATAATCTTAGATTATCACGGAGGCAGGGGTGCTGGTGCTATTCTGAGAGGATCACATTTTAAGTCTGATCTCTATTTACTTGGTGGAATTGAAGCAAATTCTTCCTCTTCATTAGTACAGATTAGTGGTTCTTAATAACCTAGGACCCACATAAGGGGTCCATCAATAGATAGATTTCAAAGGGTCTGTGAATCTGGATAGGGAAAAGTTGCCTATTTTCATTAACATTTAACTGAAACCCAGCATATCCTTCAATTATGAATTTTAAAAAACCCAACATTCTTCTGAGAAAGAGTCCATTGACTTCATGAGATTGCCAAAGGAATATATGAAATGCATGATCTGGATGATGTCTAGAATGCCTTCCAGCTCTAAAGTCATCTAATCTTCATTCTAAAACATTTTAGCTATTAGATCCAAACTAGTGCCCTTATGATCCCAGAAGGGAAAGGTGCCCTTGAGACCAATGCATTTCTATTCCCTTCTAAGAAAAAAAAAAATCATCATTTTCCTTCTCTCTTCTCTCAGTTTCTTCTCCTCCTCCTCCTCCTCTTCTTCTTTTTCTTTCTTTTTTCTTTTTCTTTCTTTCTTTCTTTCTTTCTTTCTTTCTTTCTTTCTTT
>JAJPUD010000069.1:993495-1047180 GCA_023553655.1 Myrmecobius fasciatus
CTTTCTTTCTTTCTTTCTTTCTTTCTTTCTTTCTTTCTTTCTTTCTTTCTTTCTTTCTTTCTTTCTTTCTTTCTTTCTTTCTTTCTTTCTTTCTTTCTTTCTTTCCTCCACAACACCCCTTCCAGGTCTAGGTTCTTTCCCATAGCTATTCTAGAGACTTATTAATCTCTGACCTTGGTTCTCGCTAGCTCCCAGGCCACAAACTCCCCTCTGAGCTGTTCATCAGTAGACAAGGGCCCCCAGGGAGAGGCTGAAAAACATGAAGGAATGATGAATTACAAGGTAAATATGGTTCCAAATTCCTTTGCTCTCCCCTAGTGGGAGACTGTAATTTATCAAAGGTCAGCAAAATCTTGAATAGGTCAAAGTGAAAAGAACACTAATCTTGGTCTCCCAGGGCCTTAGAATTTAGAGCTCTCTGGGCCTTTGGGAGCTGGGACTGGACAACCCCTGAAGTGAAGGAAGAAACAATGGAGATGAATCCTTGTCTCACTGATCCCCTCTCCTTCTCATTAAGAAGGAAAGCATGTAGAGAGCTCACAGAAGTTATAGTACAAAGTATGTAGGCTCTGGCAGAGACCTTAGAGATGAAGTATCAACATCCCATTCATTTTGTACAAGGCATAGAGGGAGACTGAAATCCAGGTCTCCTTTGAAACTCCAAAGGTGAAAGGGGATTCCTTCCATAGAGATATAGTGGGAATGGATATAAATAATAAGATTATGAATCAAGTTCTCCAGTTTATCTCAGAGCATGAGATCCCAGATTCAAAGTTGGGAAGGACCCAAGGGGACAACTAATCCAATCTCTCATTTGGTAGATGAGGAAACTAAAGTTCATTTAAGTTAAGTGACTTTCCCAAGCTCATATGGATAGTAAGCATCAGAGTTAGGATTTGGACCAATGTCCTCTGACTATCCCAGACTCCCTCCTAGGAAGTTTAAGGATCTCTATTAGGCATGTAATGACTAAGGCAGGAGCCCCTTTCATGACATAAGACAAAGAAAGTCCTGAGAGATATATGTTCTCTGCTGAGAGAGACACCCTTCCTCTCCCTGCTAACCAAGAATCTTCCTTGTGTTACCAGGTTCTTGGGGGAGAGGAATGACCAACAATTTCCTCTTCTACTCCCCTCACTCTGTGTTTGCAAGAGTCAGTCTGGGCCTGGTTTGAAATCTGCAGAGAGTTCTTGTTCCCAAACCAATGAAAAAGAGTCAAGGGTGGCTGGAATCAAGAGATTTATAAAGGTCCTCTGATGTTATGTTGGAGTTGGGGTTGATGTGAACCCCTTATCTGAAGGGCAACACTTCTGACACTATTGCTTCATACTCATCAACTCAGAAACATTGAGCACTGGCAACCAGGGTTTCCTAGAATGTTAGAACTGGGCTGGGGCTTTAGGGGGAGTTTGGTACAGTGAAAAATGTTAGTATTTAGCATATGTTAGCATATTTGGATATGGGAGTTCCAGGATCCAAGTTTTGAATCCCACCTCTGACCCTTACTACCTTAGGCAAGGGAATCCACTTCTCTGAGCCTCAGTTTCCCTGCTTATAAAAACGGGGGTGGGTTGAACTGGATGAAAGACAATCTCTGAGCTTATATCCAGAATCCTATGATCATAGAATATTAGAGTGAGGAAAAGCCTTAGAGATCTGCTAGTTGGAAATGCTTCCTTTAATAAGCAGGAAAACTGGAGTATTAAGAAAGGAAGTCACTTGCCCACAGTCACCTAGCTGGTCAATGGCGTAGCCAGGTCTGAAATTCAAGTCTCCTAATCCTCAGGACAAGGATCCTTCCCCTACATTATGCTGCTTTTTAATAGTCAATGAGTATTTTTTTGGTAGATGAATAGCTTTATGAGATAACGTGAATGTGTCTTACCCCCTCTCCCTTTATAGAAGAAACAAGCAGTTCAGAGATAGTATTGCTTAAGGTGACACAGCAAGAAAATGGCATGGCCAGGACTAGTACCGGGTCTCAAAGGTGATGTGTTTACTATCTTAGGTGGAATGTGGTCCAGTGGACAAAGAATGGGATGGAACCTGGTAGACTTGAAATCCTGGTTCTAATGTTTGTCCAGCTGTGTGACCTTGGACATAACCTCTATGGGACTTGGTTTCTCCACCTGTAACATAGAAGATGAGGTTGAACTAAAGGACTACTAAGGTTTTTTTTTTTCCTGTTCTTATCCTAGTACATCCAGGTTTGGATTTTTGGTTTGGAGTTTTGTGGGATGAGGCATGAAAACAGGCTAGCTGGCTCCAAAAGAGAAGGGGGAGAGATTAGACCTGTGGTGAAAGTGTCATTGCTTGTCTTATCTCTTCTTGAATAACTTACTATCTCAATTGGGAAAGACTCCTCCATACTTTCACAAGAGGCTTCCCACGGCTGATTCAGCAGCTCCCCAACCTTTCCTCAACCAGGTCAGCTGAGGGAAGAAAGACAAGCAGATCCATTAGCCAAAGAAATAGGGGGTAAGTGCCCTCTAAGTAGCTGGGAACAGGGTAACCAAAGTCGCAGAAGACCTGGTTTAGTTGAGAAGAACCCTTGGGCTCCTCAAATAGCAACAACTTTTTCTCTTATGAGCTTCATAGTTTAAAATTAACTACTTCACTATTTGCTTCATTTACTCTCCTTTCCAGTGAAACTAATCAATTAGCTATTTTTCTTATACAATATGATATTTCCCACCTACATTACTTATGTTTCCCTATGTTTGGAATGTTCTTCTTCATCTTCATGATCTAGAATCAGCTTCTTTCAAAGCACAACTGAGGTGCCACCCCTTCACAGGAGATCTTTCCCAGTCTTCCAGATATTATTAGCTCTCTCTCTATCTTGAAATGACTTTGTTCACAATCAATACTTGTTCCTCTGGGTGAATGTTAAGCTCCTTGAGGGGAGGAATGGTTTCTTCCTCCTTCTCCTCTTCATTATCATCAACTTCTCTTTCTCCTCCTTTTGTTTCTCCTCTTCCTCTTCTCTCTCTCTCCCTCCTTCCTTCCCACTTCATTTTGATGTTACATCTTGCAGCATATATAAAATTGAGAAACATGGGCCATGAACCCAGAATTATCAGCTCAGCAAAACTCAGATTGTTATCTCTGGGTCAGAGATGAACATTTAAAAAACAATTGCCTCTGAAAATTTTATAGAAAGATCTATCTGTTACAAGGAAGTCTTCTAATAACAGTCAAGTTCAGACTTCACCCCCAAAGGTAAGCACTCAAAGTAATTCACCTAGGTCAAATTGAGACAAATCACTCTTATAATGTCAGAACTCTCAGAGCTTTGTATCGATTCAATCACTTAATGTTTCAGAAGAATATTTCATAGAAATAAAAGGAGAAAAATATCCAAGGATACAGGGGTGGAGTTCCTAAAGAAGAACTTATATATTTGATAAAGGGAATGCTCAAATTAAAGATTTCTGTGTAATTATGAATATAAAATAAACTAACATTGTTTAGAGTGATGTGTTAAATGTGGGCTAATAACAGAAATTATAAGTCTAAGGAAGTGTGTGTTCTCTCATGATAGAATAATTGAAGAAAGAAAACCTAACAATTATAAAGCTAAATGAAATTCAAATAAAAATTTAAAAACCAGAAGAAAATAGAATAATTTAATTTGTTCCTACTATGAAATGGAAGAAATTTTCTATCAATCAAACAAAAAAAAGCATTATTAAAGACAAAAATCAGTGGAATTGATTATATACAGACAAAAAGATTTCATAGAATCAAAAGTAATATCTCTAGAATTAAAAGAAAAAAACTGGAGGAAAAAAATATATATCAGATAAAGGTCTGACAGCAAGAATCCATAAAGAGCTGATATATATCTACAAGACTAACACACATATAATGCACATTTTCAAATGGGAAAATGGTCAAAGGACACAAATAGATCATTTTGAAAGAAGAAAATATAATTTATTAATTTTTCCCCTTTAGGGAGTAGGAAAAAGGTAGTTCAATTTAAGGAATTCCAAAGATTGTAAATTATCTCCATTGATTCTGATAAGCTATATGTCTACAACATGGTCTTAGATAGTTGAGGAAGGGGGTTTCTGAGAGATCAGCTAGTTTACCATTGGTTAATAGTTCAGGTTTTTTGGGGGGTTTTTTTGGGGGGGCAATTGGGGTTAAGTGAGTTGCCCAGGGTCACACAGTTAGGAAGTGCTAAGTGTCTGAGGGCAGATTTGAACTCAGGTCCTCCTGCTATCAGGGCTGGTGTAGTTAATATTTAAAAAAAATAAGAATTTGAATCTGGGTCTTCCTGACTCCAAGGAAAGTTCTTTATTCATTGTACCATAGTGATTCATAAATTACTAATCATCATATGAAAAGATACACAAATTCCTTAATAACCAGAGAAATGTACATCAAGACAACCACAAGATATCTGCTAGAAGAGAAAAATAAGAAAAAAAAGTGATAAAAAACCTTAAGACTCCAGGGAAATAGGTACTTTATTGGTGGGACTATAAAATGTTACAAATATTTTGCAGAGCAATCCAGGAATTTACAGTAAGAGTCACAAGACTCATATTTTTGACACAATTTCTTTACTAGAAATTTAATTTATATCTTTATCATCTATATCCTACACTCTTTCCTCCCTTTCCTTCCTCTCCTTTCCTCTCTTCTCTCTCTCTGCTCTTTCTTAATAATCTCACCAGTCACAATGGGTTCAGGAATCATTTCTATTTAGATTCTTCTATGCAACTGACACAGTTGATAGAATGTTGGGCCTGTAGCAAGAAAGACTCCTCTTTGTGAGTTCAAAACTGGTCTCAGACACTTACTAACTGTATGACCCCAGGCAAGTCACTTCACTGTATTTGCCTCCGTTTCCTCATCTGTAAAATGAGCTGGAGAAGGAAATGGCAAAGCACTCTAATATACTTGTCAAGAAAACCCCAAAATGGAGCCATGAAGAGTTGAACATGACTGAAAAATAGTTCAACAACAACAAAAATCTTTCTCCTGAGCTCCCGCTGCCTATATTACTGCCTACAAGACACCTCTACCTAAATGTTTCGTAGACATCTCAAACTCAACATGTCCAAAATGGAACTCTTCATCTTTCTCCCTCACCAACTCCATCTCTTCTCTATTTCCCCCACCAACCTTCCAATTGTCTAGGATCTCAATCTTAGTGTCACTCTAGATGCTTTATCTTCCCTCATTTTTCCTATCTAATTCTTCACCAATTTTTGTTGATTCTACCACCAAAATGTCTCTAGCATTGCCTCTAGAATAAAATACAAAATTCTCAACAGTTTAATCTGGTTCCAAACTAGCCTACCAAATATTCCACATTGTATCTCTTCAGGTACTCTATGGTCCATCCAAACTGACCCAGTTGTCATTCCTTATACTCGGCGTTCAATATCCATGCCTTTAAGCAGGCTGTCCTCATCTTTGAAATCCATTTTTCTCTTCAGCCCTATTTCTCAGAATTCTTGTCTTCTTTCTAGACTTAGATAAAAAGCCACCTTCTGGAGGAAGCCTCTTCTGGTCCTCCATTAGCATCCCTTCCTTCCTCAAATTGTTCTATACTTAGCCATGTAAATGTTTTATCTTCCAGTAGGATGTCAGTTATTTTTCCTTTTGTCTTTGAGCCCCAGATCCTAGCCCAGTGAATCATACATAGTAGGCACTTAATAAATACTTGCTAAATTGAAATGACTCTCAAAATATCATTAGAAAAGGGGAAAAAACTTTTTCATATTAAAATGTTCATTAATTCCATTTATTTGTAACTGTAAAAACTAAAAGGCAACTAGGTAGCACAGTGGATAGAATACCAGCCTTGAAGTCAGGAGTACTCATCTTCCTGAGTTCAAATCTGGTTGCAGATACTTATTAGTTTATGACCCTGGAGAAATCATTTATCCCCATTTGCTTCAGTTTCCTCATCTATAAAATGATCTGGAGAAGGAAATGGCAAACCACTTTGGTGTCTTTGCCAAGAAAACCTTAGATGGGGTCACAATTTGACATGATTGAAATGGCTAAACAACAACAAAAAGTGAAAACAATCTTTAGTCCAATTATTGAAGCAAAACTGATTAAATTATAGTTTGTTAATGTGATGGAATAATATGCATGAAAAGCATTAATGTAAGTGCAAGAAAACATGAAAATACTTAGATGAAATGAAGCTAAGGGAGCTGAGCAAATACCACTCCAAATGGCCAAATATTGCCTACAACCATTCATAAAGAACAGAAAATGAAGCCATGCATTGGAAAGAGACACCAAGAAAATGCAATTTTTGTTTATTTGTTTTCTGTTCACTTGTTTGTTTCTCTGCTCTCCGATGAAGAGAATTTTATGTAAGACTCTATTTTGCATTCAGGTACTCATTTTGTTACTTGTCCATTGTTGGTTAGGTTTATTAAGTCATAATAAAAATTTGTTTTTAAAGCAATGAAATTCAATACTGGTGGGCTTTTGGAGAAACAAGTCTAAACATTGTTGGTAGAATTGCAAAATAACAGAATCTCTTTGGAAAGCATTTTGGCAATATGTAGTCAAAGCTGTAAAAGTTCTTAAACCTTCTGACTTAATCAATAAATCCATTGTTGGAGAATTACTTTTCAGAGATTTTTATAGCAACATAGTTGGTAATTTCATAACAAACAAGCAAAAAAAAAAACCAAAAAAACTGGAAGCAACCTCAATTTCCAGTAATTGGAGAAGAGTTAAATAAATTGAGGTCTGTCAGTATAATGGGATAGTGTAATGCATTAAAATATACAGCTATGGAGTACATGAAGAAATAAAGAAGAAATTTTATTAAATAATGTGTTTCAAAAAAAATAATTAGAAGAGAGTACATCCCCTAACTCTAGGCTTATTATAGGAAAAGCAAATAGGAATAAACACTCAAAAAAGCCTGAGGAGAAATTTAGGAATGACTAAAGAGTAGTAACATGGTATGCATTGAAATTCATTCATTTAAATGTAAATAGTTGCAGGCAAATTTAATTGGCTGCATTTATATTTGAAATTAAGCTTAATCATTTTTTTTTAAAAATCCTTTCCTGAAGTTCCTGATTAATCAGCAGCATATAATGGAAAGGAAGGAAGGAAGGAAACACACATTTATTAAGCACCTACTATGTGCCAGGCACTGTGCTAAGTACTTTTTACAAATATTATTTTATTTGAGGGGCAGTTAGGTGATGCAGGGGATAAAGTACCAGACCTAGAGTCAGAAAGATTCATCTTTCTGAGTTCAAATCTGGCTTCAGACCCTTGTTAGATGTGTGACTCTGAGCAAGTTACTTAACTCTGCCTCAGTTTCCTCATCTGCCGAATAGACTAGAAAAACAAATAGCAAACCATTCCAGTATCTTTGCAAGAAAACCCCAAATGGGGTCACAAAGAGTTAGATATGACTGAAAAACAATGGGACCATTACATTTGATACTAACAACAACTCTGGAAAATGGGTACTATTATAACCCCCATTTTATAGTTGAAGAAACTGAGGCAAACAAAGAGTTGCCCAGGCTTACACAATTAAGTGTTCAAGGCTGGATTTGAATTCAGGTTTTCCTTATGGCAGGCCCAACCCTCTTTCCATTGAGGCATCTAGCTACCAGTAAGATACTCCAATGAGTCAGTTTTGGTTCTATTGATCTTTATCTAAATGCTTCCCATCAAGCTTCCTTTGGCTGGATTTCCCCATTAGCATCCCTTTGAGCTAACTCCTTCCCCCAATTCATACCCACAAGTGGGGTCCCCCCAGAGATAAATACCCCAGGTTCCGAATACTCTGTAGTTCCAACTCTGGAAAGTATAACTCACAAGACCCTATCTCCTTGCTAGGTTAAGGCTGGAAAATCAAGATGGGGAGAAGTGGTTGTTCTAAGGGAGAACTGATCCATCCAGGCCACAAAAGATCATAATATTAATTTCTGCTATAATTTAAGGTTTAAAAACCTCTTTCCTCAAAACTTTGTTGTGGATTCTGAGGTACAAACATTAATAACCTCAGCTTCCTCCCCAACTCTATTGAAAGAGCCTCACCTGCTCCAAGAACACATCTGGGACCAGATGTTCATTCAGAAAAGTAAGTCATTCTTCCTTTTCCTTTTTTTTCTGATTGTTTTTGAGTTGGGGAAGATCTTTCTATGTATTCATTTTCACGTGTATAATTTCTGTGAGATAGTTGATAAGCTATTGGCCCAGCATTAGGGAGATATGAGTTTAAATCCTGCCCATGACAGTTACTAGCTATGTGACCCTGGACAAGTTACCTAATTGTGTAAAATGAGATATTAGATATGATTTCCACCAAGGTCTCTTCTACCTCAAAATCTAGGATCCTATGTTAACTCCCAAATTCAACTATGAGCTCCTTCAGGAAGCTTTCCACAGCTATCTGTTGATAGCAACCTTCCCCACACAGGCTTTACATGGCATCTCACTTTCCTCCTCCCATGTACTTATATATTATTGGGTATTGTATCTCCTGGAGATCTCTAGAACTGGAAGAAAGAGAGATAGCTATCAATAATAAAAAATGAGTGCTGGGCTAGAAGTAGTAAAACCTGAGTTTGAATTCTGCCTCCAATAATTACTGTGCAATTAGGACAGGCCATTTAACTTGATAACAGCTCAGTTTTTCACTCTGTAAACTAAGGTGATGATGTGTGTACTTCAGGTTGTTTTGAAGAGATAAACCTGAGACTCTTTCATAAACAGAATAATTATTATTATTTTGTGAGCTTTGGCAAGTCACTCTCCTTCTGTTTAGATTAGAGGAAAAAAACCTTGAAAATGCCAGCCAGCTCTAAATCTGTGATCTTCTGGGCCATCTCCTTATTTTATGGATATGCATCTTGTTTCTCACCAGACTATGAATGATAGGACAGTAGACCTTTTCTGCTCTAAACTTTATGTCCTGCCTTACAGGGTGACCATCTTGCTGAACAGGACACCCCATCTCTCAGCCCCAGGCATTTTCTCTGACTGTCTCTCAGGCCTGGATTGCTCTCCTTACTCCACTTGACCTACAGCCTTCCCTGGTTTCTTTACAGAAAGCTCTCCCCAACCTTTCTTAATGCCCGTCCCTTTCCGGTGTTAATTATTTCTTATTTATGCTGTATAAGTTCCCTTTGTATATATTTGTTTGTATGTTGTCTCCCCTGTTAGATTGCAAACTCCTTGAAGGCAGGTATTGTCTCTTGCCTCTTTATCTCTAGCACTTATCACAGTGCCTATGATAACATAATAAACATTAATAAATGTTTATTGAGTTGAATTTCCCATCAGGAAAACCCTGGAAGGTTTTCTCTGTTTCTGTTCTCTACCTCTGGTACATAGTGTATGGAGGTAGTTAGATAAGGCATTTGATAGTCCTCTGGGCCTGGAATCAAAAAACCTAAATTCAAATCCAGTCTTAAGTATTAATTATCTATCTGATCCTAAGGAAGCCACTTTAATCTCGGTCTGCCTCAGTTTCCCCAACTGTAAATGGGAATAATGATAATGCTTACCTCCCAAGGTCTCATATTAAATGAGATAATGTATGTAAAGTGTTTAATGCACTGTCCAGCAAACAGAAGGTGCTTAATAAATGCTTGTTCCTTTCCTCTGCTTACTGGATTTTTAATGCATGCAGTATTCAATGGAACCTTTGTGTGAGTGCCTTTGGAGGTTATTTAGTCCATGTCTCTTTTACAGATGAGGAAACAAGTCCAGAGAGCTTAAATAATCATCCAAAGAGGCACAAGCAGTAGGCAACACAGCTATGACTGTGACTCCCAAGCTTGAAGCTCCCTCCAGCTGCTTTTTTCCCAGCTCCCATTCAGTTCCGTTTCACGAAGTCTTTTTCCAACAGAGACCCAGAGACTTCCTGAGCTTAGGGCCCTGGTGGGCTTTTTTCTACTGAGGATTAGGCTCCGGTCCATTCCCTAGCAAAGACAAAACTCACAGAGCCATGAGCAGCAATGTCTCTTTCCAGGTCAGTGGAAGAAATGACAGGACATGGGAAGATCCAGGTTTCATCTCTGGCCAAAGCAGGGATTAAGCTACAATGATTCCCAGGCCTC
Source organism: Myrmecobius fasciatus (assembly GCA_023553655.1). Lineage (NCBI taxonomy): Eukaryota > Metazoa > Chordata > Mammalia > Dasyuromorphia > Myrmecobiidae > Myrmecobius > Myrmecobius fasciatus. The sequence continues at coordinate 1,003,575 of JAJPUD010000069.1, forward strand.
TGCCTCCTCTGTAGGGAAAGAGTTGTTCTCTCCAAACAGCTGCCTGGTAGTTAAAGGGAGTCCTGCCTTTGACCCGCTCCCATCACCCATGACAGCTTGGGGAGTGTCTGGGGTGCAAAGGATACACAAAGCTGTTGGCTTATGACTCAGGAAGGGGAGTCAGCCCCCTCTTTCGGGCCCTATCTCTCCTCCTGGAAGGGTTTGGCAGCCTAAAGCTCAGGACTGCCTGCTGAAGATATAACTGGGGAAAAAAGACCCCATGAGATTTGCATAATCACAAGGGAGTGGAATAGCTTCCTTTATTTCCCAATTAAAGAAAAAAAAATGTGTCTTTCCTTTTTGGATTAAGAAAGAAAGAGCCAGAGGAGAGAAGGATGGGAGGGAGTTTATGTGTATCTATACATATGTGTGAGCCCATGAAAACATATCAAATGAGTATAGTTGTAGCCTTATGTGTTATATATATATTTTTCTTTGCATGTATATATCCCTGTGTGTGAAAGTCCCTCTCCTGCGTTATTATTGTTTGGGAAATATCCCCTGAGAAATGAGATATTGAGCAAAAAGTCCATCAGTCCTGGGGCTGCTGATAAAAGGGGGTGTTTTAAACTCTGGATTAGGGGCTCCAGGCTCCTCCTCCTAAAGGAGTCTAGAGAGAAATTGAGCTTCTCTCCAGAGATTTGAAGAAATCACATGTCTAACATGCACCTTATGACTGCAACTGCATGTTGCACACACACACACACACACACACACACACACAGACACTACCTTAAGAGGGAAAGATCTAATCTAGACGGTCTTTATCTCTTTTTCCACTGGATTCAGCATCAGCCCTCCAGAGAATTATCTCTTTAGTATTTCCTTACACACCAGCTACCAGCAAGGAAAGAAGCTTTACTGTGGAGAGACCTAATTCTATCTGTCTCTTTGTCTGCCAGCCTGCTCATTTTTCCCATCAAAATAACACCGCAGTGTTAGGTGTTTGGAAAATCAAGTCACTTCCCCTACTCAGAAGTAATAGTTGATAAACATTTATAAAGCACCTACTACACGCCAGGCACTGTGCTGTAAGTCCTGGGAGCACAAAGAAAGACAGAAAAGACAGTCCCTGTTGTCAAAGAGCTCACAGCATGATGGGATGAATAACATGTAAAAATTACGTGCCAACAATATACAGATGGGAGGAGGGGGTAGTATATACTACTTCCATCTAAAATGGAACTGATTGCTTCTTTCCTATCCTGATGACACACCCTAATCATGAACAGGTACTTCTGTGTTATCCCTAGGAACTACATGAGTCCCAGTTATGGCTGTTATTTGTTTTGTTTTCTTGGACAAATTATCTTACTTCAAACCCTCAGTTTCCTTATCTCTAAGGTACTTTAGAACTTTGACAACTTTTGATTCCTTTTATTACCTGCTTGTATGGTTAATATCAGGATTTGATATAAATATTAGGATATATATTAGAATACGGATTAAGAATAAAAAAACAGGAGTCCCAAATTTGAACAATAGGCAAATAGATATGAATCTCTTTCTCTCTTTTCCTCTCCTTCCACATCTTTTTTCTTTCCTTTCTCTTCTCCTCTCTCATCTTCCTTCTCCCCTTCCTCCCTCTCTCCATTCTTTCTTACTTTTTTCTTTTTCTTCCTTCCTCCTCCCCTTCCTTTCCCTTTCCTCCCCTTCCTTCCTCTTCCCTTCCTTCCTCTTCCCATACCTTCCCTTTCTTTCCCTTCCCTTCCCTCCCCTTCCTTTCTCTTCTCTTCCCTCCCCTTCCTTTCCTTTCCCTCCCCTCCCTTCCTCTTCCCTTCTCTTCCCTCCCTTTCCCTTCTCTTCCTCCCTTTCCCTTCCTTTCCCTTCCCTTCTCTTCCCTTTTTCCTTTCCTTTCCCTTTTCCTCTCCTTTTTTCCTTCCTCCCTCCCTCCCTCCTTTCATCCCTCTTTCCCTCCTTCCATTTCTCCTTCCCTCCCTCTCTCCATCTTTCCTTCCGTCCCTCTCTTCTTCTCTCCCTACCTCTTTATCTTCCTCTTTTTTCCTTCCTTCCTTCCTTCTTCCCTCCTTCCCTTCCTTCCTCTCCCCCTCCCTCCCTCCTTCCCTCTCTCCCTCCCTCTTTTCCTTCCTTCCTTGCTTCCTTGCTTGCTTCCTTTCCTTCAGACCTCTTGGTCAGAGGATTAGATCTAAACTCATCTGACCTGCTCCATAGTCTTTGCTTTGCTCTTCTTTGACCCCAACCAAGTCAAGTCATTTCCTTCCCTCTAAAATGAAAAGACTAACACACTTGCCCTTCCTAATATTCCCAGGACTGTTATGAGAGGAAAAGAAAAGTCCTACTTTGTCAGCCACAAAGTTCTATGCAGGAATTCCTACCCTAGGGTCCATAAACTTAAGTTTTTTTTGATAAGTATATTTCAATATAATTAGTTTCCTGTGAAATCTTACGTGTTTTATTTTATTCATTTAAAAACCTGATTCTGAGAAGGGGTCCCTGGGCTTCACTAGACTGCCAGAGGGGTCCAGGATACACAGAGGTAAAGAAACCTCATTCTCTAGCAATGTGAGATGTGACTCCTTTCTCTTGCTTCCTTTTTTTTTTCCCCTTCCTCCTTTTCTCTCTGAAGCCCCCTCTTCTGCTTCTCTGACAGGTGGCTGGAGCAGAAGCCTGCCAAATGGAAATATCATTACACAAACACCTTGGCCGGAGGCCATTCCAAGCAACACTTCCTCAGGCCCAAGAGACATCCCCGGTGATGGAGGCCACTGGTCCCTGAAGAAAGGTCCCTGGTGGGCCCAGAAAGGCAGGTGTTAGGAAAGAGATCTTCAGAGTCATTCATCCAGTTAACACATGTTGATTAAATAAACTCATCCAGCACTGTAAGAGGAAGAGGAGACAAGGAGAAGGAAGAAAAAAGAAGAGAAGGAAGAAGGAGATAAAGGAAGAGAAGAGAAAGTAGAGGTGAAGGAGGAAGAGGAGAGAGGGTAGAGGAGAAGGAAGAAGAGAGAAAAGAGGAGGAGGAAGAAAAAAGAAAGAGAAGAAAGAATGAGGAGGAGGAGGAAGAGAAGGAAGAAGGAAGTAGAGGAGGAAGAGAAGGAGAAGGTAGAGGTGGAAGAGGAAGAGGAGAAAGGGAAGGTAGAGGAGGAGAAGAAAGAAGGAGGTAGAGGAGAAGGAGAAGGCAAAAGTGGAGGAAGAGAGGAGGAGAAGGTAGCGGTGGAGAGGAAGAAGAAAAAGAGAAAGTAAAGGAGAAGGAAGGAGGTAGAAGAGAAGAGAAAAAGGAGGAGGAGGAGGAGGAAGAAGAGAAAGAGAAGGAAGAATGAAGAAGAGGAGGAAGAAGGAGGTAGAGGAGGAAGAAAAGGAAGAAAGAAATAGAGGAGGAGAAGGAAGGAGATAGAGGAGGAGAAGGAGAAGGCAAAGGTGGATGAAGAAGAGGAGGAGGAGGAGGAGAGTGAGTCAGCAAAGTCTACACGCCATCCCCCCATGTCTGAGTACATAGGTAAGGAGGATAAAGCAATCTGTAGTGTCAAATATCTCAGAAGGGGCAAGAGGGATCAGAACAGGAAAATGCCCTTTGTCTGGTGACCAGGAGGCTGCAGTGATGTTGCAGATGGTGGCTTACGTAGAGCGTGGTTTCTTAAACTCTTTCCACTTGTGACCCCTTCTCACCCAAGAATTTTTATGTGACTCGGATATATAGGTATGTAAAATAGGTATATTAATCAAACAGTTACTGATAATAAAGTCTAATTTTGCAGCCCCTCCCCACACAATCCCATATGATGTCACAACTCAAATTTAAGAAGCTTTGAATTAGACTCCTGAGGATATATGCCAGCCTGCAAAAGTTTAAAGAATAAGCGATTGATGAAATGGAGACAGAAATTCAGTTGGCCAGAGAAGAAGGGCATGGCATGGTGGATCTAGCAGTAGCAGAGGAGTAGAGACTATCACTCATCCAGTCATAGATGCAGAGGCACCAGGTAGGAGAACAGTCCATCTCCAGGTAGCCCAGGAGTGGCTGCTGTGTCAAGGGGACATAAGGTGGACCTAAGTGAGGGAGCTGGTTTGCCATAAAAGCTCAAGGTAGCAGGGGACCTTGAGGTCATGGACACAGTCATCTCTATATTGCTATGAGGAGGAAATCAGGGAGAAGGAACTTCTCCCCATAATTAGCACCCTAAGGAAAAGTCCTTTCAGCTGTTTCTTAGTTACAGCTCTGATAAGTTTAGAAGACCTAAAAGTTAGCACCTAAAGGGAAGAGATAAAGAGATAAAGATCTGATTCTAAGATCACAGAATTTGAATCTGAAAAGAACCTTAGAAATCATCTAGTTTGTCCCCCACTTCCATTTTACAGATGAGAAAATTAAGGCTCAAAGAGGACTAAGATCTTAAAATCAAATGTACATGAATAGCAACAGAGTTGAGATTCAAACCCAGGACCCTTGATTCTAAATCCATTGATTTATTTTTGTTCCCATGACACATCATCTTTCTGTTTTTTCCTCCGTTTGAGATATTAGTGTCATTTCACTAAACAGTCCAAGAGAGAGACCAATCTCTCAATGCCTAAGATTGGGATTGTCTTCTAATTCTCTCCCACAGCACAGGGCTGGACACAAAGGGGGTATAAGAATGATTTCTTGAAATATTGAAATGTTTGATGCAAATACAGGGGCTTGTTATTGTTATTCGCTTTTTCAGTCTTGTCTGACTCTTCATAACCTCGCTTGAGTTTTTATTGGCAAAGATACTGGAGTGGTTTGCCATTTCATACTCCAGCTCATTTTACAGATGAGGAAACTGAGACAAGCAAAGTTAAGTGACTCACAGCTAGTAAGTGTCTGAGGCTGGATTTTGAATTCAGGAAGTTGAATCTTGCTGACGCCAGGCTCAGCACTCCAGTCACTGTTCTAAATCAGGAGTAGAAAAGCAGTTTTATGATGGATTTTCCTTCTCTGTCAATCTAACTTTTAACTATTTCATGAAATAAGGTTGGGAGAAGACATCAAGAAGTTATTTTTGATCCTTTAAGAATCTATTTAATTTAGCCTTTAGATTGAAAGAAAGACTGAATGTGGATCAAAATCTACTAATTTTCACTTTTTTCTGTTTTTTGTTTTGTTTTTTGTAGGTTTTCTTTTTGTTCTGCTTTTTCTTTCCAAACATGACTCATTTGGAAATATATTTTAAAAAAATTCATTGTACATGTTTAACCTCTATCAGTTTGCTTGCTGTCTTTGGGAAGGAAAAAAGTTTAGAACTCAAAATCTTACAAAAATGAATGTTGAAAACCATCTCTACTTGTAATTAAAAAATATGCCCATAAAATAAAATTTTAAAAATAAAAAATAAGAATGTAAAAATATCTATTAAATTTGATCTCCTATTAACAGGTTATTTTCATCTAGGATTTTAAGCTTTGCCATATTGTTTATCTAAAGGCAACTAAATGGTGCAGTGGATAGAGTACTGGAACTGAAAACTGGAAGATTTAAATCCAAATCTCTCTTTAAGCATTTCCTAAGGATATGATTCTGGGAAAGCCATTTCATTTTTTTCTACATAAGTTTCTTCATCTGTGAAATTTGGAAACTATTCTGTTCAAAAATGAACTTTGAAGATCACTAGCTGAGCAAATAAGGTAATTTCTCAGAGCCTCGGTTTCTCCTTCTGGAAAAAAAGAAGTTTATACATTTATGTTTGTAAATGCTCTGTAAATCTTTGAGCACTTTGAAAAATGGAATGGACCTCATTGGAATGATCAGTTTTGTATATGAAGAAACTAAGGCTCAGAAATTTCAGATGATGGGATTATAGTCCTTGAATTGGAAAGCTCTCAGAAGCACGATGGTCCAACCTCCTCATTTGAAAGATGAGAAAACCGACCACTTTTGGCAGTGAAATGATTTGAGCAATGTCTCATGTGATAGACAGGACTCCTGATTCCAAGGCCAGGGCTCTCTTCATGCTCCTCATCTCCCAAAGACCGCATCACTTTTTTTTCTGATACCCTCGAAGATGGATGTTCCCAGCAGGCCCAGTAAACCTGCCCCCCAGGCTCACCTCCAAAGGTTAGCTTGGGCCTCCTTCATTCCCGGCACACGTCCTAGGAAAGATTAAGCCATCAGGGGGCTGAGGCTTTGCCTTGTGAAATCACAGGCAGGATAAAAGTCTCCTACGAGCACTCCCCAGCCCTCCCTGCTCCCTGAGATTGATTTTTTTTTCAGACTACAAACAGAAGCTTCAAATAGTCTCATCTGAGGAATATTCCTCCTCCTCCTTTTCTTTTCTTCTTTTTTTTTAAATGCCAATTGTTGAGTCAACAGACCTCTGCGGGGCTGTGTTTATCTGCCAAGCCTTCTGGGATTAGGGAATATTAGCTGGGCATTGAGCCTCGAACCCACTCTGTGAGGCTTCTTTGTTACCAGGGCAGGCGGCTGGTGAAAGCCCTCTGTGCTGGGTCTCAACCCCAATGATATTTACCCAAGTCAGTTCTGAGGCTGAAAGATCAGGCAACTACACTGACAGCGGGGGCTTGTGGACTATGGTATCCAGCCCCAGAAATCTCACTGGGAGCCTTGAAGGTAGAATCAATAAGTCTTCCCCCTAAATATATGTGTATTTATATACGTGTATAACATAGATATACACATGGACATATGTGTTGCATAGACACATGCACACATACATACCAACACACATGTGTGCGTGTATGTTTATATACACACACACAATTTCCATCAGCCTTTGTGCTTGAAATTCAATAGTAGTGGTCAGACAACTGGAGTTTGTGTCCCAGTTCCAACATTTACTAGCTCTGTGACCATGAGCAAGTCACATTTTGAGAATCATTTCCTCCAGTGTAAATAGGAATAATTATTCTTGCATGACATTTTTTCCCCATAGTATTATCATGGGGAAAATTATTTGTAAAACTCAAAGTGACGCAGGAATGAAAGCTGCTATTGTCGATTATAATAATAATGAAAAGGGTAAGAATGTCAGTTATTGTTAAAGAAAAATCCTAAAATCTCAGGGCTGGAAGAGTCCTCAGGAGATGATTGGATACAGCCCTCTTCTTAGCTCTGCAAGGGATGGGATGATCGCTACCTCTCCGGGTGGTCCATTACATTGCACATCAATCCTTGTTTAAGGGAGTTTTCCTTTAACATGGAGCCAAAACTTGGGTTCAGTTCCTATATCTGAAATGGGTGACCATGGACAAATTATTTCACTGGTCAGTATGTCTTTTTGTAGAATTTCCTAGTGGGAGAGAAAGGCGCAGAATGATGTATTTTGGGGCAGATGTGTCAAATGTGCCATTTTCCTTTGCTTCTATGAGATGTTTTTAGCTTAAAACAATTTAAAATGGCACTAAGACTTTTGAGGGACGCTGTACTTATTAATCCAAAAAGAGGTTTCTAAGTGGGGGAGAAAGGAAGGAAGAAAAAAAGAGAGAAAGGAAGAAAAGAAAAAGGGAAAGAAAAGAGACAGGGAAGAAACAAATAAACAACAATAAAACAAAAAAAACCCCAGAAAAATGTAAGTTCTGAAGGAGAAACCAACAGGGTAATTTTTACTACTTTAAAAATTTTAATATGCAATTACCAAAAAAAAACCCTGGAGTAACAAACTCCATATGATGAACAATTCTCTTTTTAAATTGTTCTTTGTATTTTGGAATATTTGTGTTTGTTGATCATTTAGTAATTTAAAATAATTTGCTTGAAAGTAGTTCTCTTTATTGTCTTCTGGGACCATGTAGAGTCAATCTAACCCCCTTCCACAGGTCAGCCCTTCACATACTTGAAGACAGCCATTCCTTTCCCCTTCAATCTTCTTTTCCCTTCTCTGAGAGAGACCTTCACACTCCATAGATGGATTTATTTATCAGGATTTTCCCAAGAAAACAAAGAAGGTATTTGAAATGAGGGAGAAGGGACAGAGGACATAACTCTGAAGAGGTGAGAGAGAAGCTAAGGAGTTTGGGTAAAGGGAGGGAAAGGATGGATCTTTGGATATTCTAGTATCTGACTTGGAGAGGAAAGAGCCTTCCTTCCCCAGTAGAAGTGATCCAAAACATTCAAAATCAGGGAACTCGGGGATCCAAAAAGAGATCCAGAGAAGATCCCAAAGGAAAATGGAAGGACATCTCTCTGAGGGGCAGCCCATATCTCCTTTGATGAGCAGGAATTATAGAGTCAGAGATCTAGACCTGAAAGGAATCCAACCCCTCCATTTTCCAACTCAAGAGTCAATGCACCATACTGGATAATACAGCTCACCTGAGGCATGGACTCCCAAGGAGAAGTAGGGAGCTCCCTATCATTGAAGGACTTCAAGCTGAAACAGGCAACTCAGGAAGGTTATAGAAGAGGGCAGTACAAGACAGGGAACCCAATGAAACATATTTTCTTTTTTTATTATGAATTTAATTCTCATCAGCAAATCCAAACATTTCAAAATGTAAAAAGGAGAAAGAATATTTTTATAAGAAACTAACCTGCCCTTTGAGGCTCCCAGGAGTTCTTTGACATTCACACAATTTACAATTCCCATCTTACAGATGGAGAAATTGTGTCACAAAAGACAAAATGACTTTCTTAAACTTAGGCTGGGACTTGAACCCCAAGTCTCCTGACTGATCATTGAGTCCCTTTCTACTTCATGTAAGCAAAATGAAAGAGCCGGACTAGAGCCTTCCTTCTCTTATTTCCTATTTATCCTGTTTACAGGATCCTTTTTATCCTGTGTAAATAAATATGTACAAATAGCAAGTAGCCTGTTTGTACATATTTGTTTGCTTGTTTTCTCCCCCATTAGATTGTAAAGTCCTTGAGGTCAGGCCCAGCCTTTTGTCGAGGGGGAGAGAGAGAGACAGAGAGAGAAAGAGAGAGACACACACACACACAGAGACACACACACAGAGAGACAGAGACAAAGAGAAAGAGACAGACAGAGACAGAGAAAGAGACAGAGAAAGAAAAAGAGGAGAGACAGAGAGAGAGAGAAAGAGAGAGAGAGGCACTTCATGAATATTTATCATGATTCTACTGTGCTTTTGAGATCCAAGTCTACAATTTTGTGATTCTCTCATTGTAAGAAAAAAAAAAGAGATGAGGAAATGTATAATATCTTTCTCTGCTTTCTCTGGCTTCTGCCCTCGTTCCCTGGGAATCAGAGACTTCTCTGGAGAGAGTAGAAAGTTCATCAGATATAGGAGCAGCCATGGCCATTTACTCTCCCTGGGCATAGATTTCTTCTGGATACAATGTGTTTGGGGAGCCACACACCTCACAAAAGGCAATCTCTGTTGTTGGTTCTAAAGATCCTTCCACTAATGACATTCTGTGTTCTAGGGTTCCTTGTAGCTCTGAGATTGCACATCGATTTTTAGCATTAGAAAGGATTGGATTAAGGGGAGGAAAAAAGAAAAAAGGATTGGATAGTCTCAAGAAGTTATTCTCTGAGATTTCCCTTTAGGGCATCCTGGAGAAATCACCATAGAGTGTGTTCTAAGAAGGCTTTTAGCTCTGATCTATCATGGTCTAGTCCCTTCCAGCTCTGACTTTCTGTTTTAAGGACTCTCGAAGGCTTGCCATTCCATGTTCTAAGATCCCTTCCAGAACTGCCATCCTATGTTCTAGGATTCCCCTTAGCCCCGACTTCCCATTTTCTAATGCCCTTCCCATATTGAACATATTATGTTCTAAATTCTCTGCCCCCTTTGATGTTCTCTGTTCTATGGCTCTAGGAGCCCCGACTTTCTGACAGGGCTGAGCTGAGCCCTACCCTTCCTGTAAGGGCAGCTTGTCCGAGTGGGGCAGTCCCAGGGCCAAGGAAAATAAAGTTGTTTTGCATGAGCACGGATTATGCCCTTTGATGTGCTGAGCTTTCCCAGTATCTCGCTACCTGGTGACAAGCCATTGCACAGGCCAGACCAGGATGGAACATAGAGTGCCCTGCCTAGACTTATTCTGGGATGTTTACTGGGGGTGGGGGCAATCAAGGCAGTCAGTGAGGCTGGAAAAGGAAAGCAGTTAATTGAATCCATCAACAGCACAGAGGAAAATGTCTCAGCAAGAACACGCCCGGGATGCGGGCAGCCTTGGGGGGGTGGCAAAAAAAGGCATTTTATTTTTCAAACCTGAGAAAATAAATACAAAAGTGAGATTGTCTGCTTCACAAAATAGTTTGATTTCATATGCTCTAGAGCTGAGATGAATCTGAGGGATCATTTTGTCCACCCCTTTCATTTTTTAAAAAGGAAGGAACTGAGGCCCAGAAAGGGGAAGTGACCCCAGTACCATGGAGTCACAGGACTAGAGAATCTTGGAATCTTATGTATAGCTCCCATTTTGTCAGACCCATAAGACTCAAGAAGGCAGAATCCTTCAACAAAGTAGATAGTCTATTATTATTGTGCCCATTTTACAGATGGGGAAACTGAGGCTCAGAGAAATAAAGTGAGTTGCCCAAGCTAACAAGGTTATTCATTGTCCTAGCTGAGATTCATATTAATGTTTACTGACTCCAAGGTCAGTGTTCTTCCTTTCCACTGGGCATCAATGCCCTCTCTGCCACAGAATCTTAGAATCCCTTATTTAAAAATAATAATCAACTTACAGATAGTGAATGTCTACTAAGTGCCAGATTCTGTGCTTGGTGCTGGGAACACAAAGGTGTCCAAGCACACTATTTGACAGTCCCTAATAAATGGCAGTGAAGTACTAGATGATTCAGAGAGAAAGAGGGAGGAGAGAGGAGAGACAGAGACAGAGAAAGAGAGAGAAAGTTGGAGAAAGAAAGAGACAGATGGAGAAAGAATGAGAAACAGAGACAGAGAGACAGAAATAAAGAGACAGAGAAACAGAGACACAAAGATAGAGACACCCACAAAGCAACAGAGAGTGATGGGGGGGAGAGAGAAAGGAGAGAAGAAAAAGAATAAGGAGGTGAGACAGAGAGACACAGAGACATAGAGAGAGAGACAGAGACAGAGAAAGAGAAAGGATAGAGGGAGGGAAAGAAGGAGAGAGAGGTGGGGGAGAGAGACAGACAGAGTCTGTGCACTTGGACATCTCCAGTGATAGGGAGCTCATTAATCGTAATCCTTCTTTCTAATGATATCTCTGTTACTTCGACCTCCCTCCACCTCAGCTGCTCCATATTTTTCCCTGTGAGACCAAGAAGTCTCATTTCTCTTCCCCAGGAAAACCCTTGAAATTTTTGAAGCCAGTTGTCTTGCCCACTCTGAGTCTTCTCTCCAAAGTAAACATCCCTCATTTCTTCCAAGCTCTCTTTTGCCATAGATTCTCCTGATCAATCCTCGTTCTGATGGCTCCTTCTTCAATATACTCCAGATTGTCAATGTCCCAGTTAAAGGGGTCTCAATCCCTGGTCAGGATAATTGACTTCTCCAGCAGCACAAAATGCAAAATCTCTCAGAATAATAAAAATTGAACTCTCATTGTCCTAATCCTGTGAGTTCCTGTGACTCCTTAATTACCCTCTTAGGTGCTTTTTTGTGGAGAGAAATAAAGGCTGTTTCATATTCGATAACTATATTATATATTAAGTGTCTGGGTAGGATTTGAGAAATCCCATGTTTGGGGACACTGAAAGCACTAGGTATACCTAAATTTAATTTTAGAGGCATTCCTAGATTGGTATCAAAAAAGTATAAAAAAAGAGCCAAAGGAAGAGATTGATCTCAGAGGGTGAAGTTATCAGGACATAGGCTCAGAGGAAGGAAGGACACAAGCATTTATTAAGCACCTACTATATGACAGGAGCTGTGATCTCATGTGATCCTCAAATATTCCCCTAATTTAAGCACTACAGCCAGTATCAACCCCATTTTTCAGATGAGGCTGCAGAGGCTTAGAGAGATTGTGACAGGTAGTAAGTTATCAGAGACCAGATTTGAACTTAAGTCCTCTTAGACTTCAAGTCTAACACTCCCTCATCTGGGATTCATAATTTAGCCACTGTTTACCCACAAGGTGCCAGAAGAGCTTGGGAAGTCGGAGACAGAGTCCATTATTTTGCAGGAGCCCAGTGAAGAATCATGAGCTACTCATGAACGGGCAGTTTGGGTTTTCTGGGTTTCTGAAGTGAGCATTTTCCCAAGTGGAAACTGAGGTCCAGAGACAGGATGTGCCTTGGCTGAAATCACACAGTGTGTAAATTACAGAGCTGAGATGCCGGTCCTCGGATTCCAAATCAGCATCCTCCCCTAAGTATCTCCTCCAAAGCCTTACAACCTTCCGAGTGCAGTAATCAGTTGGGACATCTTAGCTCAGATGTTTGTTCCCTTAGACATTTTGCCCAGGGTCCCACAGGGAAGTGAGAGAGAGGACCTGGCGCTGGGCAGGAAGGAGGGGGCAGTGGAGACAAGGTACTCTTATTGAAGGCCTTTATTTGAAGGTGCCCAGTGCTCCACTTAGCCATGAAGGGCTCCATGTGTGAGTCTGTTTACCCTTGGCCCCGAAGTGACTGCTCAGACCAAGAAAAAAGAGAGAAATTGAAAAAGCCCCAATCAGGAAAGGCTCCGGCGGCGGCTTCTCAGATATGAAATAACTCTTGAAAAGCCATCCTGGGGAGCTCAGAGTGTAAAGGAATCAAAACCAGATGGCTCCTGTTTGCCTGAAAAGACATCAGAGTGGCAAAAGAACTGCAGAGCAATAGGTAGCATTTCCCTGAATGCTCCAGCATCTGAAAACTGGCTGGCCAGCAGCAGCAGGGGGGCTGGAGTGGCACCCCATGCTCAGTTGGGCCCTTCCCAGCTTGGCACCCTGTGCCCAGAGGCTGGAGCTGCGGGAGGCGGCGGGGAGCACTGAGGATCAATCCTCCGAAATACAAACCCGGTCTGCGACCCAACTGGAGGAGGACATCCTCAAGCAGCGGCCACTGGCGGGAGCTAGATTCTCTCTTCTTTTCTTTTCAATATTTTTTCTGGTACTGCATCCCTTCAGAAACTGTCAGCTTCCACTGGTCCATGATGAAGTTGTAGGTTTATAGGAGGATAGGGTTGGGAGCAGGAACTTATTCTTGAAATACAGCATTGTTTAAGTGCCTACTGTGTGCAGGTACTTCATTCATTCGTTTACTTATTTATTCATTCACTTATTCACTCATTCATTTATTCATTTATGTTTATTTATTTATTTTTATTGGAATTGTCTTGAATCTCTGAATTGCTGAGGAGAGCCAAATCTACCGCAAGTCTATTGCTTATCTCTTCAACAATGAGATGATTCAAACCAGTTCCAATTGTTCAGTGACGAAAAGAGAGCCACCTGCACCCAGAGAGAGGATTGTGGGATCTGACTGTGGACCACAACATAGCATTTTCATTCTCTCTGTTATTGTTTGCTTGCATTTTGTTTTCTTTCTCAGTTTTTTTCCTTCTTGATTTGATTTTTCTTGTGCAGCAAGATAACTGTATAACTATGTATACATATATTGGATTTAACATATATTATAACATATTTAACATGTATTGGACTATCTGCCATCTAGGGGAAGGGGTGGGAGGAAGGAGGGCAAAATTTGGAACAGAAAGTTTTGCAAGAGTCAATGTTGAAAAATTACCCATGCATATGCTTTGTAAATAAAAAGCTATAATTAAAAAAAAAGTCTATTGCATAAATCCTGCTGTGACTGTGTACAGTGTTTTCTTGGTTCTGCTTGTTTGGCTCTGCATCAGTTCATATAAATCTTTCCAGCCTTTTCTAAATCAGCCTGTTATTTATTTATTTATTTATTTTTGCTGAGGCAATTGGGGTTAAGTGACTTGCCCAGGATCACACAGCTAGGTGTTAAGTGTCTGCGACCAGATTTGAACTCAGGAATTCCTGACTTCAGGGCTGGTGCTCTATCCCCTGGGTTATCTAACTGCTCCTACAATTTTTTTTTTAATGTTCATGCACATGTTCATCTGATCCTCACAGTAGCATATTACCTCCCTTTTACATTTGAATAAACTGAGTCAGAGGAAGCTAGATAGTTCAGTGGATAGAGCACTGGTCTTGGAATCAAGAAGACTCATCTTCCTGAATTCAAATCTGGCCTCAAGACACTTACTAGAAGTAGTAGCAGGGCACTTAACCCTGTTTGCCTCAATTTCCTCATCTGTAAAATGAGCTGGAGAAGGAATGGCAAACCACTCCTGTATCATTAGCAAGAAACCACCAAATGAAGTCATAAGGAGTTGGATGTGACTGAACAAGGACAAACCAAATCAGGTATAAGTTAAGTCCAGGGTCATACTGCTGGCAAGTGTCTGAGATCAAATTTGAACTCAGTTCAAACCCTATCCCAGCATTCTACAAATCTAGCTGATTTAGAGTAGAGATGGATTTTTCCAGTATTTTACAGAAAAGGAAAATGCCCATTATATCAATCAAGTACCTGGGCAGGGATTTGAAGCCACGTCTGTTGAACTCCAAATCCAATTATCTTTCCAATGTGCCATGTGCTAAAATTTCTAAGTAATTCTGTTGGCTATGCAAGAGCCTGCTATAAACTGTACCCTATGTAGAGAGAACACTGCAAATCTGGCACTAGTCAAGTCAAACTCCTCCCTGTCCCTTGGACATGATCTGCATATTTCTGTGCTCTTGCCCAGACTGGATTAACCTCAGCCACCATCCCACCTCAAAACTCCCTCCATCTTTTCAAGTTTAATCCATCCCACCTTTTTCAGGATGGACACTTCTGCCCACACTGATCACTGTCCCCTTGGAACTTCTCAACCATTCACTGACTGAGCTACACATTCTAGCATAAATCATATAATCTACCAATGATAACTATTCGGATCAAGGAATTAACCCTAAATTGTTAGTGGTTGATCACAAGTTATTGTAGTATTCTTTCCAAGAATATTTGCCTTTGAAAAGCCTATTTCACTGGGAGACAACTCTGGAAGTTTGTTCTTATATTGAGCCAAGAATCTACTTTACCGTACCTTCCACCCATTCTTCCTATTTCTACCATAATTCTGGGCCAAGTAGACTAAGTCTCATCCCTTTTTCTCTTAGATAGCCCTTATAATGCCTGGAACCAGCTATCTGGGGCCCTTAAATCTTCTTTCATACAAGCCAAATATCCCAAATGCCCAAATCTCCCTTTTATAGGTGCAGTGGAGTGCATTCTGAATGTGGAGTCAAGATAGTTTGGGTTTAAATCCAACCTCAGATACTTGCTAGTTGTGTGACTCGGACCAAGTCACTTCTTCTCTGTCGGTTTCCTCAACTATAAGATAAGGTGATTATATCACCTACTTCCTACAAGGATTCTTGTATGAATAAAGTGAAATATTATTTGTAAAATGCTTTTATAATTACAATGTAAAATGATTTTATAATTACAAAATGCTAATTAATGCTATTATTATTATTATTATTATATTAGCTAATCTGTCATATTCTCAAGTCCCGGCCCTGCCTTGGTTACCCCTCACCTGGATGTTATTCTCTGTTCTAAAGACCCCCTTTCAGCTCAAACACTCTATGCTCTTATTTCTTACACATTTGCTTCTTCCATTTTAAATACATAAACCCAGAGGTGGGAAATTCTAGACTTATAGACTGAGAGCCTCCCTCTTGAGGCATTTCCCATCATCCATTTTCCCTCCTCATCTGATGTTTGCCCCCACGCTCTGCTCTGCCCTCTTCTCATGGGGGATTTCTTTTTTCCAACTATGCCAGGTGATTAGTAATGGAGAAGAGAAAACTAGAACCAGGATCAGCAGACAGAAAAGTCACAGTAAGCTTGGTTTGGGCTTAGGATGGCCCCAGACTCTCTTACTACCTGGGACTCACCCCCAATGTATATCTTTCTCCTCCTAGTGACATCTGACTCACAAAGTTTTGTTTGTTTGAAATTTGCCCAGAGTGTTCCCTTCCTTCTCCAATGTTCTATGAGGCCAGATTCACTGAGGAGGTTATTCTTATGTCTTGTTCCTTCAACCAGAATGTGAATTTACTAGTAGGGAGATTATGTCATTTCTCCTCTTTCACCTATGCATCCTGGCAAAGGGATGGACACAAAGTAAATGTTCAGTAAACAGAGAAAGGAAGGAAGGAAAGAAGGAAAGAAAGAAGGAAGAAAGGAAAATAGGTAAGTGTAAAGGAAGCAGGGAAGGAAGGAAAGAGGAAAGGAAAGAAGAATGGAGGGAGGAAAGAAAGGAAAGAAGGAGGAAAGGAAAGAAGAAAAGAAGGGAGGAAGGAAGGAGTGAGGAAAGGAAGGGAGAGAGGGAAGGAAAGGAAGGAAGAAAAAAGGGAGAAAGTAGAAAGGAAAGAAAAGAGGGAAGGAGGGAAGGAAGAAAGGAAAGAAGAGAGGGAGGAAGGAAAGAAGGAAAGGAGAGAAGATGGGAGACAGAGGGAGGGAGGAGGGGAAAAGAGAGAAAGGAAAAGTGGAAGGAAATAAGGAAGGAAGAAGGGAAGAAAAAAAGAAAAATCGGAAAAGGACAAAGGGAACAAGGGAAGGGAAAGAAGGTTTGTTGAGTGCCCAGCATATGCAAAATTCCCTATAAGAAAACAATTCAAAAATCTATTGAAAGCCAGTGTTTAATTCAGGGGCTCACCACTTTGAATGACCAACCCCAATCCTGGCCCCAGGACCAGTTCTCTAGGGTTTTAGCTGACAGAGAATGAAGCCAGACCAACGAACAAAGGGAAAATAACAAACAAACCCCAGCTAATCAACTTCTCCACTTTGCTGTGGTCTTTGCCAATTCCTGCTCTGCTGTGTCTGTCTCTCAGTCCTGCATGGGGCCCCACCCCAGCTCCCTGGGATGCTCCAGTCAATGCCCCTACTGCTGTCTTCCCCCTGCTCAAACACAGTTGAGATTCATGATGAATATAGTGGATGATCTACCAGGATGGCAGGGTTTGCCACAGCCTGGGAAGTACAAGGCAGGGCATCCAAGAGCCCCAACCTATACAAGCACTCCCCACCCAGTGTCCAGACTTGATCTCAATGCCGTCTCCCCCATCCTCTCTACAATGGATGGCTCAGGAGAACCCTGCTCAAAGATTGTCTAACTGTATGTGCCATCTTCAGATCTTCAAAGAGCTCTGAGACAGCTGAGGATAAACAGTCCAAACAGACCTAACTGAAGAAAGATAGCCCTGAGGGTGTGTGGTGTGTGTGTGTGTGTGTGTGTGTGTGTGTGTGTGTGTGTGTGTGTATGGGGGGATGTGGGCTCAGGGTATTTGGAACTTTTCATCTTATTGATCATCTGGATGAAATCAACAGAGTTGGGAGAATCTGAGCTGAGAATCAGGGGGCATCTGCACCCTGCCTTCTTCTATATCAAAATTCCTGCCTGGCCTTTAAAGCCCAGTTTAAATGCCACCTTTTCCAGGAAGTTTCCTGACCTAGTGGTGCTCCAGTAAATGTTTAACAATCCCCTAGGGTAGGGGGGTGGGTGGGATGGGGAATGTAAGCAGGAGCCAGTCTTAAATTTAATCTGCATTTTCTCCACCACTTTCTTAAGCCCAGGCAATCAACAAAACAATAAATCAAACCATGATTTGTAGAGTTTGCCAATTTCCAAGGTGTAAATGCTTGCATTGAAAATTTAACAATCGGCTCTAATTGGTTTGAGCTGACTCCAACATACCACTCCCCCCAGTCATTAATGGCTTCTCCCAGACTACTTATAACACTTTGTTTGCCTGATACCCAGGTACCTACTCCATTCCCCAGGAGCCAGGAAGGTAGGGAGGGCAGCAACTTTAGGGTTGGATCACACATAGAATGAGGAAATTGAGTCTCAGAGAGTTTAGGGGATTTACCTAAAGTCCCATAGGAAATGAATGGTAGAAGTTGGTTTTGAACCCAACTCTGGCTCCAAATTCAATCTTTTCCTGCCTCCTCCTACCTCCTCAAAACATGTTCTTCTAGACTTCCATTCTGACCTTTGCATCCTTTTGCTCTCAGTCATTATCAAGGGACCAGATAGATGGGGACCACCATCTTCTACAAGATGGGAGGCATTGTTTCTATTTGCATTTGGCCTCTCAAGAAATCATCACTGCTGCTGACCTTCTAGATTCTGGCACCAGACAGACCCTTTTAAGAACTGTGATGGTGAGGTAGAGAAGAAAGGCAGTGTTACCTAATGGGTAAAGTGCTAGACCTGACTTCTGCAAAACCCAGGGTCAAAATCTGCCTCCAGCAGTTAGCAGCAGTGAGATCCTTTTAACCTCTCCCTATCTTGACATCCTCATCTGTAAAATGGGAATAATAAAGCACTTCCTTGAGTTTTTGTGAGGATGCTTGCAAATGTAAATACCTTTGCTAAAAAAATCCAAAATGGGGATATGAAGAGTTCAACATGTTTGAAATGACTGAATATAAATTGGGGTTTTCTGGCCAGATTTTTTTTAAGGACTAGGACTTAAACCCAAACCAATCTGATTATAACTGGCAGCCAATAGGTCCTAAGTCAAGTCCCATTTGGTCATTGTTTAGGTCCTGATTGACTCAGAATGTAAAGAGCAGTCATTTTTCTCTTTTGCATCTCTGAACCCTCCTAGATTGTAAGTTTCATGAAGGTAGGGACCAATGTGTTACCTCCATTTTCTATACTCTTATTCCTCTTCCAACCAATCTTCTCCAGTAGACTGCTTCCTCCATCATTCTCCCTTTCTCATTAATCTCCAGTCTCGTCCTGTCTTCTGATTGTTTCCCTGCTACCTACAAAGTAGGTAGATTACTTTATTCCTATCACACCCAAGGTTCCTTAAAAACCCCTCATTTGATTCCTATCAATCCCACTAGCAATCATCCTGTACTCTCCCTTCTCCCTAGTTTCCAGAGTACCACAATCCTCCCAGTTATCCCAAGCAACCTTAGTGTCATCTCAATTTCTCATTTACACTTACTCCACATATTTATTCTGTGACTAAATTCCATTTTTTCTGCCTTTACAACACATCTTGCATATATCCCCTTATCTCTCCATATACCATCACCACTCTGGTGCAAGCTCTCATTATCTCATGCCTGGACCATGAAGTACACCCTCTGGTTGGTCTGTCCACATCAATCCACCCTCCATTTAGCTGCTGAAATGATTATCCTAATGTCCAACTATGTCACACATCTACCCCATACCCTTCAATAAACACCAATGGCTCCCCATTATCTCCAGGATCAAATATAAAATTCTCTTTGGTTTTCTTTTTTTTTGGGGGGGGGGGATCTGGGTTAAATGACTTGTCTAGGATCACAGAGCTAATAAATATCTGAGGGCAAATTTGAACTCAGTTTCTAATCACTTTAACACCTAGCTGCCCCTCTGATTGGTTTTTAAGAATACACAATCTACTTTCTTCCTCTGTTTCCCCTCTTATTATTTTGTGATCTAGTAACATTGTTCCTCCATAGGACATGCCATCTTCTAACTCCAAACATTTTCACTGACTGCTTATAAAGCTTGCAATGCCCTCCACCCTTATCTCTTCCTTCTAGCCTCCTTTCAGCCTCAATTCAAATTCTACCTTCTGCAAGAAGTTTTTCCCAGATACCTTCACTGCTGATGTCTTCCTCCTGAAACTACCTTCCATTTATATAACATATAATAAATGTTGTCTGTCTTTCTCATTAGAATAAGACCTCCTTGAAGTACCCTTGAAGGGTACTTTTACCCTTTTTTTGCATTCCCAGCTCTTAACACAGTGCCTAGCACATAGGAATATTTAATAAATGCTTCTTGACTGATTGGCTTTCCAGCTCACCCACTCCAGCACATAGTAGGTATTTAATAAATATTTGTTCACTTGCTACATTACCAAAACCTAATAAGACAAGAAGGGATCTTGGAGATCAAACGATCCAGTATGGATACAAATAGCAATCCATCCATAACTCTTTAATAATTAGTCAAGTGTTGACTTGAATATCTCCAGTGATGGAGATCTCATTACTCCCTTAGGTTAAGAGAGCTTCATAATGTCCATAGTCCTGGAAAGCATCCTCGCCTAGGATCTCCCTGGTACTTAGTAACTTTGGAGGGACCACTTCATCTTTCTGAGCTTTAGTTTCTCCTATGTGATACCAGGGAGAAAAAAATGAAATAGAAGTTAAAACATCCTTTTTGCCCTCAAGGACATCTTCAGAGTCACTTAATGTTCGGATAGCAGTCTATCAGTATCCTGTGAAGGATCTTGCTGGATGCTGGAGAAGAAGGGCTACTTCACATTATCCATAGGCAGGGCCAGACTGCCCCTGACCCAGAGGAGATTAGATATTGACCATGGATCTCCAAAGTCTTAGCTCTCATCTTCGGACGCCTCTGGAATCAGGGGTAGCCATGGACAGACAGGGCTTGGAAACTGGAAATAGGAGCCCCTGGCCCCTTGCCCTGCGGCCTGAGGCTCCCAAAGGCCAGCTCTTTCGCAAACAGCGGCCTCACTTCAGGCAGTGCCTGGACTCCTCTTACCCGCAAACACAGCTAGGCTTGTCGGGGAGGACTAAGGAACCACTGTGTACCAACTGTCTGGAGCAAGGCCAGAAATTAACTCTGAAAAGTAAAACGGTCCATTTCCATGAAAAGGGCTCTGAACAAGCAACGTGCTTTAAAATAAATCCTTTCTAGAAGTGGACGCCCGCATGATTCCCTTCCAGGCAATTCGCTAGGCCTGGCTGCCAATGGGCTTTTATCCCCCCTGGTTTTTTCCTTCATTCTCTGACTCAGATGATCGACAAATTGGGCTCTGGAGTGAAGGCCAGAATAACCCCTTAACTGCTTGATTTGTTACTGAATGTTAGGAGAAGAGCAGTATATGGGGGAGACAGGCTGAGCAGGGGGCTGGTCTGGCCTGTTTGCTGAGTCTCTCTTACTTTCCCTCAAATCTCGTCATCAAGACCCCCATCACTGTATAGCTGAAGAATCAATGGACTAAAGTACTCCACTACTTAAATTAGCTGGGTGACCTTGGATAGAATCATTCACTATTCCAATGGGTAGGGACATCAGAGAACATATAGACTCCTATAGACCCAAGCAAGAATTCTACCCACAACATCCCAACAAAAGGGCATCCAGCCTCTCCTGGGATGTTTCTGGAGTCACCAAACCTTTCTGAGCTTCACTTTTCTTTGCTATAAAATCAAGAGATTCATTTTTTAAACTTTTTGATCTGATTTTTCTTGTACAATAAAATAATTGTATAAATATGTATACCTATTTTGGATTTAACATTTTTTTTTACCATATTTAACATATATTGGACTACTTGCCATCTAGGGGAGGGAGTGGGGGGAAGGGAGTGAAAATTGGAACACAAGGTTTTTTCAAGGGTCAGTGTTGAAAAAATTATTCTTGCATATGTTTTGAAAATAAAAATAAAATAGATAAATAAATAAAATCAGGAGATTGCACTAGGTGGTGTGTGGGATCCATTCCTAGCTCTGACAGTCTGTGTTCTATGTTCTGAGCTCTGACATTCAGTGTCAGCGCCTTTTGGGGCTGACTGTCTATATTTCATGGTCTAACATTTCCAAATGTGAATCTTATCTCCCTCAGACTGAGCTCCCCAAGGGCAGGACTCGAATTGACTCCTTTTCCTGCCTTCCCCACAATATAGATGAATACAGTCCCAGGCACGTCATCAAAACTTCAAAGATTAGTTTCAAATTCACACCATTTTGGCCCAAGTTAAATTGCCATCTGGGACTTACCATCCCAAAGACCGACTGAAAATCTTTTGGCCATATCTCTGAATCAGAATCCTATAATCTCAGAAGAAAGGAACAAAGAGGATTTCTAATCAGATCCATAAGTGAGCAATGACATATCACCAACAAATATCTACTGACTTTTGCTTGAATACCTCAGGAAATGGGGAGCTCATTATCTTTAAGGCAGCTTGTTCCCTTTTTCTGGACAGGGTCCCATAATGAAGAATCTATTCCTTGGTTGTATGAAGCTTACACCTGTTGCCTTCCAAGTGGTGCTCCCAGTTGGGCTCCCAAGTTGTCATATGGGTGAAAGACAATTTCCTAGACCGCCCAACCAGCTGGCTCACACCTTTCACTCCCATTCCTAGCATCCAAGACAAGCAAACCAGGGCTCCTGTTTGGCCTGGATGTGTCTCAGCTTCTGCAGCCAGTGGCTAGAGAAACAGGACCTGCTCCCCGAGAGCAGGAATCTCTTCCTCCTTGGTGACTTGGTCCTAGGAATGTGCTACAAGAGGATTTTGTCCATCTTCCCAAACCTTTCTGGAAAGCTTCTTTGTCAAAGACTTTAAAATATGCATGTCTCTTCTCGTTCTCCTCATCTTACCTCCACTCCTATAAAGCCACATGGTGTTCTCAAAACTCCTTCCCTGATCAGCTAGCTATATGACCTTGGCTGGACCATTTTCTCTCTTCAGGCCTCAGTTTCCTAATCCATCAAATGAAGGGATTGGTTTTAATGGTCTGAACCAGCCCTAATATTCTCTGTTCTGTGTTCTAAGGTCCCTCCCAAACAAGACACTCTATGTTCCAAATTCTAAGTGTCTCCCCAATTCTATCACTTACATGTATTCTAAGGTTCCCCCTACCCAAAACACACACTTAAATTCTCTGAAACTCCTTCAGACTTTTTTATTCTACATTGTATGTTTCCTCATACCTTTGACATCCTATGTCCTAAAATCCTTCCACTTCTAACACTTTATTCCATGTCCTGAGGACTTTTTAAGCTGAGATTCCTCGACTCTAAAGTGAAAAGATTTTTGCAGAAGGGACATCAGCAGATGGGGAGAAAAGGATCCTGGGGCTCTTTCAGCCATTTAGGATCCATTAGACTGGCATTTCATATAAGTCTCTCCCCAGATCACCAAGGTGCCTGAAAACTACATCACCCCGGGTCTTCCATTCAGTGAGCCCTCCATAAACTTGTTTCATTCTGAGGAATATTGCTTCATTAATCTTTTTAAGGCCCAGTTTAAGGCATCCATGGCACAGATAGAGTTCAGTCCTTCTAGGCAGGAAATTCTGAGTTCAAATCCTGCTTCAGAAAATTAATAATGATGTGACACTAGGTAAGTCTTCCTTAAATATATTTTTTAATATTCTTAATATTAAAAATTAAAAATAAATATTTTAAAAATATTGTTAAATCTCCCTTAGCCTCAGTTTATCTATAAAATGGATACAATAATGGCCCAAGATTGTCACAAGGACCAATTGAGTTAACATATATAAAGTGCTTCTTAAACCTTAAAGTGCCATCTGAGTGTTAGCTATTACTGTGATTCCGCAGGAAGCCTTCCTTGATGAGCCCCCCAGCCCAGGCCAACTTTCCATCCACTCTACCAGTATTTATTTCTCTGCTTTGAAAGCCCATCTTTGTTAACAGCAACATCCTGTCTGTGGTGCTTGGACTGCAAATCACAGGAGCCCAGGACTCCAGAAGAACTATAAGTTCTGTGACCCAAAGGCCACAGAAGCCTCCGTGGCAGTTGTAAGTCAACCATAGTATATGCCCAGTTGAGCCTTGGACTTAGGTTAAGAACATCTCAGGGTGGGATTTGGCTATGTCATCTACTGACTGTGTAAGTAAGACCACTTGGTTGTGTTCAAATCTTACCTCTGACATGTATGATGTCTGTCATAATAAGAAAGTCACTTAATTTCTTTGGACCTCAGTTTCTTCATCTGTAAAATGCAGGGGTTGGATTAGATGGCTTTTGAAATCTCTTCTACCTCTGAATCTATGATACCATCATTTTATTGATATAATACAATCTTCATTTGACCCTGACATGTCCTCAAGCAATCATCCTAGATCCCTTCTTCCATTCCCTGCTAAATTCCTAGAAAATGTCCCATTTTGTTGTCTCTTCTTCCTCTCCATTCACTCCCTTTTCAGATACTTGCATTCTGGACTCTGACTTCATGATTCAATTGAAATGTATTTCTAAGATGTTCAAAAATCTCTCCATGGCTAAATCCAATGGTCCTTTCTCAGTTCTCATTCTTTATGAGTTTTATAGATTTTAATACCATTGGCCACTTCCCCTTCTTTGGCTCGCAGGGCTCTCTTTTGGTTCTATAGGTCTTGCTGTTCCTTCCCAGACTCTTCTGGATTATCATTTGTGTTCTGCTCCTTAGCCAAAGCCGTTCACCAAAGCTCCATCTTAGGCTCTCTTCTCCACACTATCTCTCTTGGTGATTAAATATCCTCCTAGAGATTCAGTTTTTCTCTCTATCCAGAAGATTCCCAAAACTAATACAAATCCCAAATTTCTTTCTCTCTCTTGTGCACCATTTCTTTTTTATATTTTTATAATGTGTATCTTTATTTTTTCCTAGAAAATTTATTTATTTTTAATACACATTGACTTATGAATCATGTTGGGAAAGAAAAATCAGAGCAAAAGGGAAACACCATGGGAGAGATTAAAAAAAAAAAAAACAGAAAAAAAAGAAGTGCGCATAGCATGTGTTGATTTACATTCAGTCTCCTCAGTTCTTTTTCTGGTTGTAGATGGCATTTTCTGTCCAAAACCTACTGGGATTGCTTTGGATCAATGAACCACTAAAAAGAACCAAATCTCTCATAGCTGATCATCTTGTGCATCGATTCTGAATCCCCTGTGCCCACTGTACAACTCCTTCTAGATGTCTCAATGGCACCTCAAACTCAACTTATTTAAGAAATTCACCCTCTTCCCCAGGAAGCCCGTCCCTTCTCCAGAGTTCCCTATTTCTTTCTAAGGCACAGCTATTTTCAGTCACTCTGGTTCCCAACCTTGAAGTCATCCTTTTATCTTTTTTATCTTCCACTGTCCCCCATATCCAATTATCTCTCAAGTCTCTCACTGGTCCCATTTTAAAGCATCCTAGATTATAATACAGAGTTAGAGCCAAGAGCCTCCTTAGAGAGCCTTTAATCCAATCCCATCATTTTATCGATGAGAGAAGTGAATTGGCAGTGTCAGAACCAGACCCTGTGTCTCTCAGTTCAGTATTCTAGCTATAGTAGAGTTTTCAAAGCTCATATTAAACTAATCTACCACATACACACTCTACCTTGACCACAACATTTTGATGTCTTTGTTCCTCTTTAAGTAGGAAGGATGAACAACAACAGCTATTTCTCTCCCTTCTGTTTCCTCTCTCTTCTTGACCTCAGGCCCTTATTGCAACAATCTCCTAATTGTTCTTCTGTCTCTAGTTTTTATCTTCTTTATCCCTTCCTTCACACAGCTTTTGACCACATCATTTCTCAGCTCAAGATTCTTCAAGAACTCCCTATTGCTCTATTGTCTATCATAAGATGGTATCCAAACCCCTCAACCCAGGGTTTATTCCCTGCCCGATTCCAGTCTTTTTTTCCAGATTTATTTCAAATTACTCTGGGTTTCAATGAAACCGGTCCATTTTCTATAGCCCAAACTGGACATCTCATCACCCACTTTTGAGGTTTTGCAGGAGTTGCTTCCTATTCCAGTCTCACATCCACTTCTGAAAATCCTTATGTTCCAGCTTAGGGATCATCTTTTTCCCTGGTGAGTGCCCTTTCACAAATGTAAGCTCCATACCAGAGCAAGGACTAGGTTTTGTTCTTGAATTTCTCAGATCTGGAAGAATAAAAAATCAAACTATCAAGGGAATTAAAGAAAAAAAAGTACAAAGAAAGGTAGCCTAGTAATACCAGTTCTCAAACTATATTATAAAGCAGAAAGCACCAAAACTATTTGGTACAGGCTAAGAAATAGAATGATGAGTCAGTGGAACTGACTTGGTACTCAAGACATAGTAGTCAGTGACATAGTAATCTAGTGTTTGATAAACTCAAAGACCTCAAAGATCCCCTTTAGGATAAGAATTCACTATCTGACAAAAACTGGGAAAACTGGAAAATAATAGGACACAACCTATATAGTATAGACAATTATCTCATACCATATATCAAGACAAAGTCAAAACAGGTACATGATTTAAACATAAAGGGAGACACCATAAGCAAATTAGAAGACCAAGGAATGGTCTACCTGTCAGATCTATGGAAAGAGAAATAATTCATGATCAACAAGAGAGAAAGTATTACGAAATACAAAATAGATAAATATGATTATATTAAGATGAATTCCTCAGATTTAGCTTGGTTCCTTGCATTTAGTAGGCACTCAATTTTTTAAAATCCTAATTGAATTGTGACATTAGGAAAATCTATTTCTGTTTCAGTTTTTTCTTTAGCAAAATGAAAGAGATGGAATTAGATAAAGTCTAAGGTCCCTTTCATTTGTGCCATGATGTGTTTCTGTGATTCAACTTGCCTATGAGAACTGTTTACAAAAGATAGCATCAAGGCAGGTCCTCCCAAAGATATTGGCTAGTCATTTATTAGAGGAGAAGGTAACATATGGACAGTCTAGGTGCTGCCCAGGAAATATTAAAAGAACCAGAGGGAGGTCTTTGGCACTTGGGGTGGACCTTGTATGAATGATTTACAAATGATGCAGATTTTGTATAACCGGGAATTACAGAGGAAGGAAAAGCATAGAGGGATTGAAAAAGGAGAGAAGGGAGGGAAGATGGAGGCAGGAGGGAAGTGAGGGATGACTCCAAGTGTCCAAGATTTAAAACACTCATCTCCTCTAATTAGATGGTAAACTTTTTTGAAAGTAGAAATTATGTTATTACTGGTGTATCAAAGTGAGGAAATGGTCTCATGGGGAAAATTATCACCATCAAGCTAACAAAGTCAAGATCCATTCATCCAGTACTGAATTAAAAACCCTTGTCACTGGAAGTCTTTCACCTTCTCCTCTCCTCCTCCTAATCATCAATATCTCCTTCACAGGAACCCTCTCCCATTCTTCCTTTTCTTCAGGTCTTGAAATACTCTTGAATTTCAGGGAGCTTTTTCTTTCCTAAGGATGCAGGACACAGCAGTAAAATTACTAGACTATCAATCATAGGGGGCAGGTTCGTGTTCTGGTTCTAATATTTACCATAGAAAAATGACTTTCCTCCTCTGAGCCTCAATTGCCTTCCTTGTGAAATGGAAATAATTTTGAAGTAAATTAACTTGTAGAGGTTGAAGGGGTACATGGAAGTGGTGGTGATGGTGCTAGTGGTGAATAGAGAAGAAGCATTTTTGAAATCTTAAGGAACTATATCATGTGAATTATTAGTATACTTCAAAATTATGATTTGATCCCTGTGGACCTCTATAATCACTCAGATCATTATAACTCATAGCTAACATTTGCATGATACTTTAAAAGTTTGCAAAATGTTCCATGATACTGTCTTATTTGAGCTTCACAACAGGGTAGGTTCCTTGGGGTAGGTGCCATCATGATTCCCATTTTACAGAGGAAGAAACTTTCCCAGGATCATATAACTAGTAAGTGTCTGAAGCAAGATTTGAATTAAGATCTTTCTAATTCTAAATGAGGAGAGAGAAGATGCTCTCCATTCCTATGAATAAAAGGATTCTCTTGAATCTAGATAAGCCCATCTGCCCTTCTGTTGGTTGGACCAGGACAGGAGAAAAATCAGACAATTATGTACCCAGGCTAACCTTTCAGAGTTGTGCTCAGTGGTTATAGCCTTTGAGAGCCCATGGTCATGTCTGTTAACCAAAAACAATGTCACATCAAAAAGACAAGTTTAGGGGATCCCTTACCACCTCCATTCTAGCTATGTCACATCTTGAATGTTTTATTCTTTACTCAGTGATTTCTTCATAAAAACAACCCAGGGAGACAAGGAGAGCAAATAGCAATACTCCTGTTTTAAGATGGAGAAACTAAGACTCAGAGATGGGGAAGATGACTTCCTGTATGGTTACAGAAGGGAGAGCTACAACCAGGACTGCAGAGCTCCTAAGTCCTGGTACATGATTCTCTTCCACTCTCTGCATGGATATTAATATCTTTTGAATTCTACTAAAACAATCTCAAAGTTTGGGCTTTCATTGACAGAGGCAGGATGATATACAATGTCAGTTGATAAATTGTGTCGAGAACAACCTGGATCATTTGTCTGCCTGATACATCTTCAGCTGAAACAGTGTTTCCACTGTTCTGGGAAAATTGGAAAATAATAGGACACAACTTAGGTATAGACCATTATCTCACACCATATACCAAGATAAAGTCAGAACAGGTGTATGATTTAGACATCAAGGGAGACACCATGAGCAAATTAGAAGAGCAAGGAATGGTCTATCCGTCAGATCTATGGAAAGGGAAATAATTCATGATCAAACAAGAGAAAGAGAGTATTATGAAAGAAAAAATTAATAAATATAATCCTGTTTGATGGCATGGATGAAAAGGGCTGAATTCTTCCATACTTGCTTATAAGAATTCCTGCAATTATTTCTGCATGCCTTCAGGTTTCCTGATCTATATCTTTCCACTAGACCCAGATGACTCCGGAGGGGAAAATGAGGCAGGTGACTTTGCACATCCCTCTCTCACTTAAATCCATCTCACTTGTATATCATGCATCATCTCCTCGATGTCATGATCCTCTTCCAGAACAACAACCTCTGTAAGAACCAAGCACTGAATTGGGAGTCCAAGAACATGAATTCAATGATTTATAGTTAGAAGACCAGAGGATGTTAAGTTACCAAACCTACCCTCTTCATTTCACTGATCAGACAACTTCAGATTAAAGCCAAGAACTTCACCAGAGACCCTCAGAGCTGTAAGTGGCAGAAGCAACTGAACCCAGATGCCCTGGCTCCAAATCTAGGGCTCTTCCCACTGTATCACCCCATATTTCTAGAATCCTGGCTTTTCTGCTTGTCATTGTGGTGTCTTCCTTCCCTAGCCCTAAGCTTCTTCCCCTGTAATGTGGCAGAGATGGGTTCTGATTTCTCTTTGAGTTTCGAACCTGGGATCCCAAACCTGAGATCTCTCTCGCCTGTGCAAAGATGCTTCGGGGAGCTGCTCTGAGGGCTGAGTTCATTCTCTCCTTTCCCAGGGTGTCCTCAGGCTGAAGCATGGACCCAAAAGACACAAACAAATGTCTTTTGTGTGAGAGACAATCCTGTGCCTTTGTGGTGAGCTCCTGCCTTCACCCACACCATCCTGGGAGATATGGTCTGTCCTTTTGAAAGGAGAACAGTGCTTTCTTGTTCCCAAGGTGTCAGGAGCGTGGGAAGCACCAAACATTCCCCAAAAGGGCCCTGAGATTGCCTCCGGCTTGGCCTGGCACTCAAGCCTGGGGCCCAGGTACCCCAATGTGTCCTTACCTGTCTCCCCTTCTCTTCCCTGCCAATAGGGACAATCATCACTTCATTCTCCAGCTCTCACCTTTGTTTTTTTATCTGGGAAGCCATCTGGAAACTTTCAAGCAGCATGGAAGTCAGGAATGGGCTTATTTTGGCTTGTCCCTTTCTTCCTGAATCTTCTTTGGTTTTGTCACAAGGTGGGAGCACCATGGGAGCAGAGCATATCTGATGTCAAAAGAGCTGGGTTCAAATCTTGGCTCTGCTGCTTACTGTGCTTTCTTGTCCTCTCTGAGCCTCAGTTTCCTTCTCTGTAAAACAGGAAAAACAGCTTTTACATTCCCTGCCTCATAAGATTGTTGTAAGAAAAGTACTTTGTAAGCCTTCAGATGAAGCTCTTCCACTTTGTGCTTAGGAAGCTGATTTTTTGGAACCCAGGACCCAAAGTCTCATGTTCTCAAGTTCAAGCTTGCAGGCTCATGTGTAGCAGGTTACAACTTCAAGTTTTGAATCCAGATCAAAGAATCATCTATGATATTATCCTTCTATAAGTCCCAGCACTGAATAGGACAAGGTACCCGATAAATATGCTAATTGAAAGAAGGCTACACAGTTGGCACCTAGGGGCATCTAGGTGGTGCCATAGTGGATAGAGTGTCAGGATTATCCATTATGGCATCCTCTAACTGCCCCTAACTTTGGAATCAGTGGGCAAGTTCAAATCCCATCTCCACCTCTTCCTTAGCTAAATCTTAACCCTCTGGGCCTGAGTTTTCACATTTGTAAAATGAAGGGGTTGGACTAGTTGACCTGAGGTCCTACCTCAACCTCACCAGAATGGTAAAGATGGCAAGAGAAAATGATGAAAGAGAAAATGTTGCAAGACTGCAAACAAGCAGGTACATCAACTCATTATTGGTGGAGCTGTGAATTGGTGAAGCCATTCTTGAAAACTCAGGAGCACTTCAACAACTTTATAATGTAAAAGCAATTTCGAGACTTTAGAACCCAGATCACTGCAATGAGCCCACTTCCTGTCAGAGGGGAGATGGACTCAGGATGCAGAATGGGATACATTTTTAGACATGGCCAATGTGGGAATTTTTTTCTGAACTATTTATATTGGTTATGAGATTTTCCTTTCATTTTAAAAAATTATAAAATGAGAGAGGGGGCAGTTGGAAAAAAAAAACTGTTTCCTGCCTTGAAATCCAAAATCATACATCTACAAGCTAGAGTGTAGGACTAAACTCTTGGACTTTTAACTCTAATCAACATCCTTCCCAGGCACCATAGCTGCTCTGTAAAAATGAGGAAGATTGAGCAAAGGCTCTCTAAAGGTCCTGCCTATGCTGATATTAGGACTCCAGGAGGGAGGAAGGGAGTTGCATTGACATTGTCAAGCCAGACCTGCTGGGACATCCCCATTCCCTAACTTCATTCTTTGCCTCTAGAGTCTAGTTCCGAGGGACAGAACTCAGAAGCTGTGACACTTTTGGGTCAAAGGCCCTGCTGGTGTTAGTTGGGTCCTCCATAAATCCCACTTTCTGATGGTGGCCAAGGAGGATCTCGGGGGACAGACACACATGTAGTTCACACCTGGAAAGTACATCCCATCCAGAGCTGTGGGGAACTGAGGTCTCATGGACTGACCCCAGCACCTAATACAGATTTCAGAAAAGTTGAGATTTTCAAGAGCTGACTAAGGGAAAGAGTTCTGTGCTATAGTTTCCTTATCTATCGGGCAGAGTTAATACTTGTACTAGCAACTTCGGCAGATGGTTTGTGGGGAAAACTCTGAGAAACTTTAAATACCATAGAAACATGTTATTGTTACTGTCATTTTTGGGAAACCTTGCACGAGCAGAGCACACACACTGCTCATGTCACATTTATCTGCTTGCCTGGAAGAAGAGACCTACAGACCCATTAATCAAGAGTCAAAGAGACAACATGGAAAAGAAAAAATCAAAATGAAAAGTGGGGCTCTCTCTCTCTCTCTCTCTCTCTGCATGTGTGTGTGTGTGTGTGTGTGTGTGTGTGTGTGACTCTCTCTGTCTTACCTTCTGTGTCTCTCTGTCTCTGTCTCTATCTCTCTGTCTTTCTGTGTCTGTCTCTGTCTCTTACTCTCTGTGTCTGTGTCTATATCTCTGCCTCTTTTTCTCTCTCGCTTTTTCTCTGTGTCTCTCCTCTCTAACTTTCTCTCTGTGTCTCTTCTTTCTGTGTATCTCTCTCTTTCTCTCTCTCTCTTTCTCTCTCCCCCCTCTCTGTTCTCCCTCTCTCTCCCTCTTTCTGTTCTCTCTCTCTCTCTCTCCCCCTTCCTCCCTCCCTTCCTCTCTCTCTCTCTCTCTTTCTCTCTCTCCCTCTGTGTCTCTCTCTGTCTTTTTCTTTCTCTCTCTCTGTCTCTCTCTCTTTCTCTTTGTGTGTATGTCTCTCTGTCTTTGTCTCTGACTGCTTGTCTCTCTCTCACACACACAAACTGTTTGGGAATTTCTGTTTGAAATTCCTAGCAATGCCTTCTTTCCCTCGGCACTATTTGTGTCTCCCCTGCCTCCTTCTTACCCCAGAGGAGCCCTGAACCAGCCCCCCAAAATCCCACCCTCAAATTGGGAGGGATTACAAGGCTACTTAATCAAAGCTCTCATTCTACAAAAGGAAGAAATAGAACCCATAAGTTTCCTGTCTCCCACTTCTGGACTTTGTTCAGGACAGATTGGGCCTTTATTAATGGGCATCTTGAGGATGTGAGAAAAGACTATCAGGCAGTGAAGAGGGATCCTGAGGGGGCTGAAATGAGGATAGGTTGTGGAGAAGTTTTGAATGTTAAGCAGAAGAGCAATATGGTTGGAAAGAACTTTAGAACCACATGAAGGATGGACTGAAAGGGAGGAGATGGTAGGTTAGGAAAACCAGGTAGATAGTGATAAAGGCATAGGCTCTGGTGATGGTTGGGAGAGTAGAGATCAAGAGACTTTTTTGAAAAAAAAAAAAACAATGACAATAGAAAAGACAGAGTGATTAACTGTGACCGAAGAGAAGGGTGAAATCCCAAGGTTTCAGACAAGGAGGATTGGGTGCCATTGACAAAAATGATGCTCAGACAAAACTACAAAACACTCTCCACACAAATAAAGTCAGATCTAAACAATTGGAAAAACATCAAGTACTCTTGGCTAGGTTGAGCGAATATGATAAAGATGGCAATACTACCTAAACTAATCTATTTATTTAGTGCTATACCAATCAAACTCCCAAGAGATTATTTAACTGACCTAGAAAAAATAACAATAAAATTCATCTGGAAAAACAAAAGGTCAAGAATTTCAAGGGAATTAATAAAAAAAATGCAAATGAGGGTGGCCTAGCTGTACCAGATCTAAAACTATATTATAAAGCAGTGGTCACCAAAACCATTTGGTACTGGATAAGAAATAGAGTAGTGGATCAGTGGAATAGATTAGGTTCACAGGACAAAATACTCAATGACAATAGTAATCTAGTGTTTGATAAACCCAAAGACCCCAGTTTTGGGGATAAAAACTCACTATTTGACAAAAACTGCTGGGATAATTGGAAACTAATATGGAAGAAATTAGGCATTGACCCACACCTAACACCATATACCAAGATAAGGTCAAAATGGATTCATGATCTAGGCATAAAGAATATTATAAACAAATTAGAACAATGTAGGATGGTTTATCTCTCAGACCTATGGAGGGGGGAGGAATTTGTGACCAAAGAAGAACTAGAGGTCATCATTAATCACAAAATAGATAATTTTGACTATATCAAGTTAAAAAGTTTTTGTACAAACACAATGAATGCAGACAAGATTAGAAGGGTAGCAGTAAACTGGGAAAATATTTTTACATTCAAAGGTTCTGATAAAGGCCTCATTTCTAAAATATATAGAGAATTGACTCAAATATATAAGAATTCAAGCCATTCTCCAATGGATAAATGGTCAAAAGATATGAACAGACAATTTTCAGATGAAGAAATTGAAACTATTTCTGGTCACATGAAAAGGTGCTCCAAGTCACTATTGATCAGAGAAATGCAAATTAAGACAACTCTGAGATACCACTACACACCTGTCAGATTGGCTAAAATGACAGGAAATGATAATGATAACTGTTGGAGGGGATGTGGGAAAACTGGGACACTGATACATTGTTGGTGGGACTGTGAAGGGATCCAACCATTCTGGAGAGCAATTTGGAACTATGCTCAAAAAGCTATCAAACTGTGCATACCATTTGATCCAGCAGTATTTCTACTGAGCCTATATCCCAAAGAGATTTTAAAGGAGGGAAAGGGACCCACATGTGCAAGAATGTTTGTGGTAGCCCTTTTTGTAGTGGCAAGAAACTGGAAATTGAAAGGATGCCCATCAATTGGAGAATGGCTGAATAAACTATGGTATATAAATGTTATGGAATATTATTGTTCTGTAAGAAACGACCAGCAGGAGGATTTCAGAGAAGCCTGGAGAGACTTGCATGAACTGATGCTGAGTGAAGTCAGCAGAACCAGGAGATCATTATACACAGCAACAAGACTATACGATGATCAATTCTGATGGACATGGTTCTCTTCAACAATGATGTGATTCAAACCAGTTCCTATTGTTCAGCGATGAAGATAGTCATATACACCCAGAGAGAGGCCTCTGGGAACTGAGTGTGAACCACAACACAGCATTTTAATGCTTTCTGTGAATATTTCCATGCATTTTGTTTTCCTTCTTAGGTTGTTTTTTCTTCTTCTCTTTCTAGATCTGATGTTTCTTGTGCAATAAGATAACTGTATAGATATGTATACATGTATTGTATTTGTCATATAATTTATCATATTTAGCATGTATTAGATTACCTGTCATCTAGGGGTGGGGGGTATGGGGAAGGAGGGGAAAAGCTTGGGAAAAAAAAGTTTTTGCAAAGGTCAATGTAGAAAAATCACTCATATGTTTTGTAAATAAAAAACTTTATTAAAAAAATGATGCTCAGAATAAGGTGATGAGTTCCCCATCACTGAGAGTACAGAAATAGAGGTTGGATGACAATTCCTCCTCTCCTTTTCCATGCCAAGTGATTTACTGCATGGGAGAAAAATTAGAACAGATACCTTGGTCCTTTCAACTCCAAAATTCTAGAATTCTATAAAAATTTGGAGAAAGACCAAAGGATTATGGGTCTAGGGCTGGAAGAGATTTCAAAGGTCATCCAATCTAGCTCTCACATTTTACAGTTGAAGAAACTGAGGCTTAGAGAGATGAGTGAACTGACCTGTCTAAGGTCACACAGGAAAAAGAACATATGACATATGATTTGGAATAAAAGAACCTGGAGTCAAAACCCCCTTCTTTATTTGGCTCTCTCTCATCTTGTCCAAACACTCTCAACTCCACCAGCTATCTGTAAGTGACCAATCTACCTTGAATGTCATGTCTCTGTTGAATGTCTTATCCAGGTTAACCTAGCTGGGAAAGAACTTGGCTTTCTCAGTAGGTTAATAAAGATTTCTTGATCCCCACCACCAAGTGCCAAGCCCTCTCTTGATAACCCTAAGGAGAAAGAAGAGAAGAAAGGAGAGAGTCTTTGGAATATACCCTCTCAAAACTGACAATCTGCAGAAGATCAAAGAAGGTCCTCCTTTAAAGAAGATTACAATGGAGGTGGGAATTGAAAAAGAAGCTCACCCAAGGCTGTCTGAAAACCAGTTACAATCTGGGGGACATGAATTCAGAACAAAACTAGATCCCTGAGGGATCAAACAGTTTGGGGTGAGGAAAAAGGATGGTTAGATCCAAGCCCTTTCCAACAAGAGCCCACGGTTTAGAAAGAAACCAGAGAATAATGAGCAAATAATTATTGAATTCATTACCAAGTAATCTTTGAACAGGAGAGGGACTAGAAAAGAAAGGCAAGGATTGAGCCCATCATTGAAAAGAAGAAGAATCACAAATTCTATGTCAATGAGCTTGCTCTGATTTCTGGCAAAATATGAAAACATTTTTAAAAGGATGGTTTGTGAACCTTTAGAAAGGAAATCAGTGATCCCTGAGAGAGAAAGGTTTCACCAAAAATAGGTCACGCCAGACTAAACTCATTTCTTTCTTTGACAAGGTTACTAGACTGGTAGTTCAGGGAAATGTCATGGGCATGGTATAGTAGATTTTTTCAAAGCATGTGACAGTCTTTTATGCTGTCCTTATGCACAAGATAGAGAAATGGAGACTGGATGTTAACCCAGAGAGCATTAAAAAGCATAGGATTCAGAACATAAGAATTGTTGGGCTGAGATGCTCTTGGAGTGACGCTTTTGGGGCTGCCATTGGGTATCTTTTATTAGCTAGGTAGGTGTGAGATGACAGAGTTGGGATTCAAAAGGATATTGAAAGGCAAAAATAACAGAATGATTCTGACTGACTCAATGATTAGAACAATGGACTGATTCTCATATCATAAGATGACATTGAACTATATTTGAAGTCCTACACACACGGATTCCAAATATCAAAGTCATTAATATGGGATGTAAAACTATGTCTAGAGATTATCTCTCTGTGAAGAGATAGTCTCTTTGTGAAAAAGGCCAGAGAAATCTAGTGGGCCACAAGCTCAATATGAGCCAATCATGTCATATGATGGTTATAGCCTGCTTTAAGAGAGACATAGAATGAGGAGGTAATAATCCAACTGTCTTCTGTCCAGGTTAGATCCCAAATGGAGGACTATACCCAGCTCTAGGTACTGTATTAGCCTAAAATAGTTGGAGGTAGTTGTTTGGCTAAAGAGGAACTCTCTGGACTTCACTGGACATGTCAGTGAAGCTCCTCTTTCCAAGTTCCTCCCTTCGTGCATCTCCTGGAGCTTGGCTTTCCTTTCAGTCAATGCCTTCTCTCCACCTTCAGGGGAAAGGAACTTTTAGTTTGCTGTTGGG
The DNA here is from genome assembly GCA_023553655.1 of Myrmecobius fasciatus. Taxonomy (NCBI): domain Eukaryota; kingdom Metazoa; phylum Chordata; class Mammalia; order Dasyuromorphia; family Myrmecobiidae; genus Myrmecobius; species Myrmecobius fasciatus. The sequence continues at coordinate 1,039,734 of JAJPUD010000069.1, forward strand.
GGAAGATAAAAGAGCAGAGATTCTTAACATTTCTGTTTCATGAACCCTTTGGCAGCCTGGGGGGGGGGAGCCTATGGGCCTCTTCATGGAATCATTTTAGATAATTGTAAGAAATGCTAAATTTTAGTTAGAGTTTAGGGAATATAAAGATGTAATTTTTCCCATCTAACATTCACACCCCCTGCCACCTGAAATTTACCCAGGGATTCCATAGAGGTAATCCTCTTGAGCTGTTTGTGCTTGTTAATAATAATAATTAAAAAAAACCCAAACAACTTCCTCTTCTGAAGAAAGCAGCCCATAGTAAGCTATTACACTTAGACTAATATCCTCCACCTTCTACATTTCCATATACAGACCTTAGCAGCCAGTTTCTTCCTCTTTCTTCAACCCTATTCATAGGCTTGCACATTGAGAATTCACAGTTACACCAGTTTCTTTCATCTTTGTCTTCACTCATAATAATGGGCACTGAAAATACAACTTCAAAATTTGATTTTTAGGTCTCTTTACATTGGATTGTAACAAGGATTACATTGTAGTCTCAAGATAATGTTGACTAAGACATGGAAGGGGGCTGCAAGAGCTACCATACAAAGTGAGTGAAAAAATTCATTTGCCAGAAATCCTAATGGTCCCACTAACCTTTTTAATTAACGTTTGACTATTTGTGTTTGTTAATAATAATAATAAACCCAAACCAGTGTTATTTTCATTCCTAGTTTGATTCCAAGGTAAATGGGGATTTGGCATCTAGGTTGTGAGGCATTGTGGGAAGAACAATAGACTTTCTCAAAGATGTCAAGGAAAGAGGAAAAGAACCTACAAGTACAACATTTATAACAGTTATTTTTATTATGGGGGGCAGTTCTTTTTATTATGGCAAAGAATTTGAAACTAAGGAGATGCTTCCCAATTGGGGAATAGTTGAACAAAGTATGAATAGAATACTCCTGTGATAAGAAATTACAAAAGGAACATGTTGAAGGAAATCTGAGAAGACTCATATAAACTAATAAAGAGTGCAGGCAGCAGAACCAGGAAAGTAGCTAATACAACGTTTTAAGGACAAACAACTTTGAAACACTTAAGAACACTGATCAACACAGTGACCAGTGGACCCATGATGAAATGTGCTACTGTCTTCCGGATAAAGAGGTGATAGGGTGAAAACACAATGAGAAACATTTTTGGACATGACCAATTCTGGAATTTGTTTTCCTTGACTATGTTTTTTGTTACAGAAGCCTTGTCTTTCTTTTTTTTGTTTGTTTGTTTCTTCCTTCCTCCCTCCCTTCTTTTCTTTTCCCCTCCTTTCCTTTCTCCCTCCCTCCCCCTTCTCTCTCTTTCTTTCTTTCTCTCTATTCTTCTTTCTTTCTTTCTTTCTTTCTTTCTTTCTTTCTTTCTTTCTTTCTTTCTTTCTTTCTTGTTTATCCTTAACTGACAAGGGTGCTGGGACCATTAAAGCTTCAGGTATATGAATTTTTTCTTAGAAACAGGTCTAAGCCCTCAACTACTTTGTGTTGTAGCTCTTGAGGCCTTCTTCCCTGTCTTCATCAACTAGGTCTTGAATCCTGGATGGGACCTTTCTTTGCTTAAGAGAAGATTAAGAGAGACCGAAAGGTCAATTTTTGAAGGTGGGTTTTCAATGCCCATGACTATGGGTAGAGATGGAGAAGATGGTCTAAGTGTGATTTCTCATAGTGCAATAGTATACAATAGTGTGCAATTCATGATGAATAGGGATGAAGAAGGAAGAAGAGACTGTTTGGCATCTTACTACAAATGATCTGTGAGTGGGGAATGATAAGAAGGAGCAATGGAGTGGAAAGAGGGAAAATGGAAGACAAAGACAATTCTTGTTAATTGGAAGCAATTTTTAAACAATAGATTTGAATTTGAATTCTGGATTTGCTATAAAATCAAGGTGGGATATTAGGGAGGGAAACCTTTTCTCTGGCCCTCTGTCAAATGAAGAGATTTTGAACTAAAAAGATGTTAAATTCCTCATTCCAGATTTAATATTCATTGTTCTCAAGTCAATTAAAGCTCTGACATCCTAGGGGTTATGGTTTGAGATCCTTCCCAGCTCAGACTTTCTATGTTTTATGTTCTAAGGCGCCCCCACTACCTCGGACTTTCTATATTTTAGGTTCTTAACCCTTCCTCAGCTCTGATCTCTGTTTTAAGTATGAAGGACCCTCCCTAGTTCAGATCTTCCACGTTGTAGGTTTTAAGTGTCCTTCTAGCTCATATCTTCTATGTCGTTTAAGATCTAAGTTCCTCCTAGCTCAGGCTTTCTCTGTTTTAGATTCTAAGCCCCATCTCGATCTGACAATTCTGTTTTATATTCTAAGGGCCCCCCTAACTCAGATCTTCTAAGTTGGAGGTTTTAAGGACCCTCCTCAATCTGACATTCTAGGACAATAGACCAGTGATATAAAAATCAAATAGAAATGGGGGGAATGGGTTCACCAAATCATAAAGATCCCTGCAGGCATTATATTGACTTAGAAAACCAAAAACTAACATTATCTATGTCCTATTGTATTTGTATTTATTTTGCTAAATATTTCCCAATTCCATTTTAATCTGGATCCTCTGCACTCTCGAATGTTGCCTTCAGACTCCCATGCTTGGCCCCTTTGCTTTAGACTACTATTATGAGCACCAAGATATACTACAAAGGGTCTGAGTTTTGACCCTTAGCTCTGTCATCCTGCTACATGAACAAGTCATTTCCCTTCATCTGCCCTGAGTTTCTTATCTATTAAACGGGAGGATATTGGAAGAGAGGACCTCTCATGTGGCCCCATAGCCATGATTCTCTGGGGGATCTCCTCTCTCCCTGGTCCCAGGGATGCTCTACTTGATAACCACCTCCTGCCTCTGGATAAAGCCCAATACTCAGCCTCCTAAGGACACTAACAACTAGAGGCCCAGGAAAACAAACCCTGGAAGAAAAGTAATAAGCTTTATTTGCAAGATGGGGGAAAACCCACCAAGTTAGAAAGCTCAAATAAGTTGTATAAAAATATCAGGCGGGCGCCGCCATAAAGATTTTATAGTCTCTTGTTCAGGAAGCCCGTCTTTAAGTCACTCACTCTGCTTTTAAGCCACTCATGACTCATACCAGCATTTTAAATTCAGCTATAAAATATTTATAGCACCCCCCACACCATCACACTTGGTACATGTACTCGCCTAACCCAGAACTGAACCGACAAGGGCCCTTCATGGTAAATCTCCCTCATATTCTGTGACGCCACTTTACAAAAAGCCTTCCTATCTCATCCTCCAAAGTACCTCGGTGAGGGGAAGCCAAAGATTTTTACTCCCATTAAACAGATGACAAAATGGAGGCCCACAAAGTAAAAAGGTCTGCTTTGGCAAGACAGAAAATAGGTATCATGAGGTTTCTGATTTGGAAGGAACCTTAGAATCATTCAATGAACAACCAGTCTTCTCCCTTCATGCTTTCTTTTCCCTTTGGTGGGTTCTTCCCAAGATCACCATTATAAGGAAAGGCCAGACATCATCCTTCATTATTGAGAATTTGCTCTGTGCTTTCCCCATTAGAATGTAAGCTCTTTGAGGGCATGCTCTATTTTTCATTTGCTTGTCTTTTTATCCCCAGCACTTAGCACAGTGTTGAGTATACAATAAGCATTTAATAAATGCTTATTGACTATGTTTGAATTTATTAAGCACCATAGGAAACAATGTGGAGCACAGAGTATCAGATTTGGAAGGGACCTTAGTATAGAGATCACAGAATATCAGGGCTAGAAGGGACCTTTACATCTATGTAAACCAACTTTGCCATTTCAAACTTCAGAAGACAACCAAGTCTTGGAGAGGAGAAAGTCACACAGCCAATTAGTGGGAGAGCTGAGTTTGTCCTCCATCTCCTCCTCCTCACCCAGATTAAGGTCCCAGATCAGCTTCTCTTATGCTTCCCCTGATCCAAATTTAGGTGGTCTCATATTTTATATTGTTCCCCTACAGCACAACCAGGAACACAGTTCTTGAGGTTCCAAAAATCATTTTTGAATGGTTGATATATACTGAGATTCTAGAGACCTAAGTTCCAATCTGATCTGGCCTCAGACATTTATTAGCTGTGTAATCCTAGACATGTACTTTAGCTGCCTCAGTTTCCTCATCTGTAAAATGGGGATAATAGTACCTTTCTCAATTCTGATGAACATGGTTCTCTTCAGAAATGATGTGATTCAAACCAGTTCCTATTGTTCATCGATGAAGATAGTCATATACATCCAGAGAGAGGCCTGAGGGAACTGAGTACAGACCACAACACAGCATTTTAACGTTTTCTGTGAATATTTCCCTGCATTTTCTTTTCCTTCTTAGGTTGTTTTTTTCTCTTTCTAGATCTGATTTTTCTTGTGCAGTAAGATAACTGTATAGATATGTATGCATATATTGGATTTGTCATATAATTTAACATATTTAACATGTATTAGACTACCTGTCATCTAGGGGTGGGGGTGGGGGGAAGGAGAGGGAAAATTTGGAACAAAAAAACTTTTTGCAAAGGTCAATGTAGAAAAATCGCTCATATGTTCTGTAAATAAAAAGCTTTAATTAAAAAAATAGTACCTTTCTCCTAGAGTTATTTGGATAAAATAATATTTATAAAACACTTTTAAACCTTAAGGTTCCACATAAATGCTATTATAGTAGTTATTATTATTAATAGAATAACAATTTTTTTCTAATCTTCAGCTTTGCAATTCATTCACATCATTTCCTTCTCTAAATAGCAATTTCCTCATTCAAAAAAAATAGGAATTCTAGAACTGGTCCAGATTGATCTCTCTCATCTCTCACAGGGCGAGGTCATGAATAAGAGCTGGGAAATCTGGGACCAAATCCAGTCTGCTATTTTCAGGCCTTGGTGATGACTGTAAATGGGGGAGGGAGTTGGATGCTATGCTCTAAAGCCCCATTGAAGCGCGAATATTTCCTCTTCCATATCCTAAGATCCCTTCCAGATCTGAATCCTACAATCAATGATGAAATGGGTGGAAAAATGCTTAAGGAAGAATACTAAGCCTGTAGCTGGAAAGGACTGGGAATGTCACTACTACTAATATGACCACTGCTATCACAGTCACCTAAATCATGATCAGTGCTACCAATGCCCAATCTCCATGGAAAGATGCTCATTCTCTGAAAACAACATGGTGACATACCGTCCTTCCAAGACTTAACTTTTTAGCCAGAGCTTATGAGTATCCATAAATGCACACATGCACACAATCTGTATATTGCCAGGCTAATTGGATTTCACCCCCCTCCAGCAGGCAGCCAGATCCCTCTGCATTCTCTCCAGTCCCCTGCTCCATATCTTGCTGACTTTCAGTTTGAGATCAAGGATGAGAAATATTCAAAAAAGGACCTGCAGTTGAGGAGGCAGCCCCCTCTGGGCTTAGTTCCCCTATCCATCTGTAGAGCTAAATCAAATTTATAAAAATAAGAGTCATATCCCAATTGATACGGTAAAATGATATGAACAGGAAGTTTTCAGACAAAGAAATCAAAGCTAATCAATAGTCATATAAAAAAGCTCTAACTCACCATCCACTAGAGAAATACAAATTAAAACAACTCTGGAGGATTGGGTGGGAAAGGTTGTTACTGAGCAAGCACCTGAGTGACACTTAAAGGCTGGGAATCCAATGAGAGGAATGATGGGGGGAGAGGTCTTCCAGAAGGATTAACAGCCATTTACTTTCTCTTCAGACTCCCATTACCCCCCAGGCTCGGCCACCCTGTGGACCTCACTGATCATGCTCCATCCAGAATTAACAAAAGCAACAAACATCCATCAAGCTGTGACTTTATGGAGATGTTATTGGTACAAAGAGATAAATGGTCTTCAACCCTTCAAGGAATGTGAGGGATGAAGTGAGGGGAGGTTTTTCAGAGTAGGAGCCATCTGAGCTGGACCTTGTGGAAAGCAAGGACTTCACTCAACAGAGCTCAGGAATAGGGGAATAAGCTTCTTTCAAGAAGGGGGATGGCATATGTCAGGGAGGATGGCACAGATCCAGGGGTAGAGAGAGTCCTCCCAGGTGTGGGGGATGACATAACTGGAAAGTAAAGAGCCAGGGGAGGGAGGCTGGACAGGGTGAGAAGGACAGAGAGTTTTTGCTTGCAATATAGAGCAGAGAAGGAAGACTGAAAAAGGGGAAGTTGGAGCTCTGTTAGCAAGGAATGGAAAGCCTGGAGGAGGAGTTGAGAGTAAATTCTGCAGGCAGTAGGGAGGTTTGTGAGAATCATGGCTTGCCCAGACTGGCAAAGAGAGGGTAGATCCTGGAGGCCAGGGGGATGGGGGAAAGGTCCTGACCCGGGGTAGAGGCTCAGGGAGTGGAATGGGGAGGGGAGGGGTGTAAGAGATACCCAGAGGTCAATAGTCAATAAACTCCCATTGAGCATCAAGTAACACTAGCATTTTTCAAAACAGTGTCTTCCTTTCCCTTAAAGAGGATCTGAAAACAAACAAACAAAACAACTCTGCAGCTAAATAAATCACAGATTGACTGGAGAGTGAAGCTGTTTCCAGACCCTCAAGTGTGGATTGGGCCAGCCAAGATCTCCCCTGTTCCTACAGGTCAGGGGGCAGATCATCTATCTCTGGAGACCTGGGATTTGGGGACTCGGAGGTCCTTGGAGATTGTTCGGCCATTTTTCAGAGGCCCAGATTGGGGAAGGGACTTGCCCACTGTCACTCAGCAAGTAGGAGCCCGGGCTCAGGCTTGGGCCTCCTGGCAGCCCAGGGCTCTCTCTCCTACCACATCCTGCTGCCTCCTTGTCCTTGCTCCTGGATGAACCTCCCCAGGACACTCCTCCCTCCTCCATGCCTGGTTTTGGGGTCTTGGGAAGCTGAGTTGGGACCAGGCTGGGCCTTTGGGGAATGAGGGGTAACTCTGCAAACAGGCCCCAGCAGAGACAGAGGTGGGCAGGAGGAGGGGGAGAGGGGATGCATTTCAAGGAGCTATTTAATGTGGGCTTGGTCTGACATCAAATTTAGCTCCACTAAGAAAGCTCTTATTGAAACCTCGGCCAACAGCCACACGTCAGGAATGTTCTCCTGGGTCCCACTGGGGGAAAACCTTTGATCAGGCCCGGCTTGCTGCCCTCAGAACTGCTGACACTGATGATTGGGGGTGGGGGAAGGAATCAGGATTAAAGCCTTTAGGAAGGTGCTTGAAAAGGAGCAGAGGGGAAATCGTCCTCCAACTGTATTGATGGGGAAATTGGCAAGATCCAGTTTGTGCCCGGAACACACCTGGAACATAGTAGGTGTTGAATTGGGAAGTACCTGCCTTCATTCCATTCATTTACCTATTCTTTTATTCAATTAAGCAAACATCTATCTATCTATCTATCTATCTATCTATCTATCTATCTATCTATC
>JAJPUD010000069.1:1047190-1065619 GCA_023553655.1 Myrmecobius fasciatus
ATCTATCTATCTATCTATCTATCTATCTATCTATCTATCTATCTATCTGTCTATCTATCTATTTATCTATCTATTCATCTATATCTTGTATAGAAAGGTCATTTACTCAGAGTTAGGGATATCCCAAGATAATACCACAGAGATCATACTCTTGACCACATAGGCCCAATTTGTATAATCCACTTATTTGTATGCTCAGAATATACCCAACATAAACTATATACTCTATAGCTCATCACCGAAGTCGGACTAAGGAAACAAAGGCTCCTAATACATTAGAAAAAGTCAGAGCTAAGAAGGATCTTAGAAAACAGAACACCAGAGCTGGGAAGGGCTTTAGAACACAAAACATAAAATATCAGATTTGGGGGGAGAAGAAGGAACCTATAGATTAGAGAACAGGGAATGTCCTAGCTTCAAGAGTGATCAAAAGCCATGTAGCTCAACATGCCCCTTTTACAGATGGAAGATGAGTGGAAGGAGAAGTGACTTGTATAAGAGTATGCACAGTAAGTTAGGATGGAACAAGGGATGAATAAGGGGTATGATGGGAAGCAGGACAAGGAGGCACTAAATTGTCATACCAGGACAAAGTAGAGAAGGTAATCTTTGTCAAGTCCAGGACCCATTCAAACATGGTAGACTCTAAATTTGAAAAATCAAATGAATCTTGAAGGAACAGGAGTATATTTCAATGAAAGCAATAAAGTGGTTTAAGAATAGGAAAGAAAAAGTCTTCAGTGGAGGAATCAAAAGACCTTGGGTTCTAACCCTCTCTCTGCCACTTCATTCACTCTATTTCCCCAGCCTTAGTTTCCCCATCTATAAAATGGAGCTATTTATACCTACCTACATGGCCCTTCCTGGGTCACTGGGATATCATGAAGTAATGGATGGGCCAAAAGGGCTTCAAAACACCTGAAGTACTAATGAGATTTAAGGGATTAGTATATAGTAATAATCACTAAATAAACATTTCATAATCCCTCCTATTTCCAGAGCACATTATAAAGTTCTTTCATGTTCATTTTCCCCTCAGGACATCCCTGAGAAGATTGTAGGCAAGATAGAGCTTAATATCCCCAAGAGCACACAGCAAAAGAGGGTGACTATCAGAATCATTGGAGGAAAAAAAAAGTTCCTTCAGATCCTAAATCAATGCTTTTCTGCAGTCCTAGACAGCAATAAGCAGAAAAGCATTGATTTAGAATCTGAAGGGACTTTGAAAAATAGAGAATCCTAAAAGGATCTGTACCAGTGACTTTTATTTTTCTATCTTATATATTTTTATTATACACATATATTATTTTTAAATAATTTATTATTTTATTATATGTTGATTTTATATTTGCTTTTTTATGTAATTCAGTATTTCCCAATTACTTGTAAAAACATTTTAACATTCATTTTTAAAAAGCTGAGTTCCAAATTCTCTCCCTCCTTCCCCCTCTTGTTGAAAAGGTAAGCAATACGATATCAATTATACATGTGAAGTCATGCAAAACATATTTCCATATTAGCCATGATGCAAAAGAAAATACACACACATACCAAAAAAAAAAAAACCACCTAAGAAAAATAAAGAAAGTCTAAAAAAAAAAAAAAGGTCTGTTTCCATCTACACTCAGAGTTCATCAGTTCTCTTTCTGGAGGTAGAGAGCATTTTTCACCATACCATCAAGATTGAAGGAAATTGTATGACTCTTCAAAACACAGAAAATTAGAGCTGAAAAAGACCTGAAAAGCCAAGCCCCTAGTTTTATAGAGGGGGTAAACTGAGGCACAGAGAAAGACACAGGTTTGCTCAAGGTCATACAACAAGTAAGCAGCAAAGTGGGGAAAATCCCATTCTCCTGATTCCCAGCACTACTTTGCACTAATTCTTCCTCCCTCTCATGTTCTTGCTATATAATATCATATATCATAACTAACTGAGCTTTTGTCCTATTCCCTTGCTAGGCCATCAACTCTATGGGGACAGGGATGAAGATTTATCTAAACTCTATTTCTCCCGGTGTCCGACATATACAGGAAGCAGTTACTTAATGTTTATTGAATTAAATTAAATTGAATGGCATAGTAGGGATTGTGTTTGTTGAAGACTGAATGAATGAAATGTGTTCCTCTGAATGTTTAAGACTGACTAGAGAAGAGGCAAAGGCAGATATCCTGGTGCCTTCCTTCCCCTGAGCCATGGGCAGCAGCAGCCTTCCCTGCCTCCACAGACGAATCCAGGTGGTCCAGCTGCTCCACACTACATCACTCATGTCCTCTTAGTCTCACTGAGTACCCAGCACGGCCCTCCTGCCCTGCCAGGGTCTGTCAGCACAGACTCGCTATTCAGGGCTGGGAAAATGTTTGATTTAGGAGGGCAAGCGGGGGAGGTCAGAGCTAATAAGGCATTTATCAGATGCACGATGGAGCCTGAACGGTGCTTTCTGTACCGAGGGATGGCAGGAGGGCTCAGGACTGAGCATCTAGAGAGAGGCAACCTAAAGGGGTTATTTGGGGGACCCTGTTTCCAGCCCCAAATTATGCAAACCATCATCCTGAAGGAGATTATGCTGGAGATTTTTTAAAATATGAAATAAAGGGCTCTTTACCGGTCAAAGGCTAGAAGGGACCATATGGATTCAAGAGACACAGAATATTAGAGCTGAAAATTAGTATGATTCTTTGGTTTTACAGAGAGGGAAACTGAGGCACAGAAAGAGATATGATTTACCCAAAGTCACATAGTTACAAAACTAGGACTCTTAGGATCTTAGATTTGGAAAGGACCTTAGAAACAAACCGTCTAGTCCAATCCTTTCATTTTACAGATGTGAAAAATCTACTGAGGATAAATGACTTGCTATAAGTGGCAGAGGCGGAATTCAAATCTGGTTATGCTGACTGCAAAGTCAGTCCCTAAGAAGTGACTTACCTACAGTCTTACATCTAATAATAGGGTCTAAGAAAAGACCCTAACCCAAGACTTAACTCTCTGAGCCAGGATTCATTCTACCAAATACCTTTATTTCTCCCACCAGTACAGGTAGTGGCAGCAGGTGTAAAACACTGCTGCTTATGTTGAGTGACAAGTGGGAACAACTCCTGCTCAGCAACTGGTTATAATGCCTGAGATTCCACCATTAGAAATTCATTCTTTTGCATGTTAAAGGTTTGCCAGAATATTCCATAAAAATAGTTATTGTTATGGTTTACAAAGCAATTTATGATTATTATCTCATTTTATCTTCAACATAGTCCTGAGAAGCAGGTACTATTATTACCTTCACTTTATAGATGAGGAAACTGAGGTAGAGGTTAAATGACTTCCTCAGTATCATACAACTAATATTAATAATAATTGCTTATGTAGTGCTTACTGTGTGCTAGGCAATGTACTAACCACATTACCATTTTTATTTCATTTGGTCCTCACAGCAACCTTGTGAGGTAGATAGAAGAGGACCCCCAAAACCAATCTTCATTACCTTCCTAGTAAGGAAATGTTACATATCCCTAAATCAAAACAAAACAAAATTTCTGTTTCTAGTTATATGATGTTCAGATTTTCTGTTCTGAAGGCCTTCAAGAATTCCATTTCCTTCCCTTCTCTTCCATTCCCCTCCCTTCCCTTTCCCATTCTCTTCCCTGCCCTTTTGTCTCCCATTCCCTTCCCTTCCCTTTTCTTCCCTTTCCTTCCTTTCCTTTCTCTTCTTTTCCTTCCCTTTCCCTCCCTCTCATTCCCATTCCCATTCCCTTCCCTTCCTTCTCTTATTCCTGTTCCCATTCTCATTCCCATTCTCATTCCCATTCCCATTCCCTCTCCCATTCCCATTCCCTTTCTTTCTCTTTCCTTCCATCTTTCATTTCCCTTGTTTTCCCTTCCCTTTCTTTCCATCTTCCATTGCGTTCAATTCTGTTCTCTTTCTTACCCTACCCCTACTTAATCCATACCCAAATTTTCACACACTCTTCCCTGAGTCCAACTTTCACATTCACCTTTTGAGATCTTACCATCCATCAAGGTCCAGCCTTTCCTTGTCCCCTGAAATGGGAAATGACTTCTTCATGCAGTACAGTTTCCCATGTCCATCTTTTAGGTCCCCCTACTAGACTTGTGAGTTCCTTCATGACAGATATGTTTTATTTCTCTTTCCCCATTGCATCTGCCACTACAAAAGGCCCTGGACACAGGCATCTTGGCGGCTTGTCAGCTGCATTACCATTTACTTGCTGCTCCTCCAATGAGGCATGTGTACTGTGATGTGTGGTTTTTTTTTTTCAATCAATGGATCAACCTGGTCTAGATATCAGGAGGGCTTCTTGAGTTAGCAGTTCTATTAAATGTCACTGCATGAATCTTTTTCTAGCTCAGATGTTGTGTTTCATGTTCTCAGGTTTCTTACAGTTCTAATCTTCTGTTCTAGGTTCTAAGGGCCTTCAAACTGTATTATTCCATTTTTGTATGATCTAGAACTCCTCAGTACTCTAACATTCTATGTGCTAAGGACTCATTTAGTTCCATTACTCTGTGTTCTTTGTTTTAAGGTCTCTTCCAGTGTTAACCTTCTATATTCTATCATCTAAGGATGCTTCTAACTCCAATAGTCAATATTTTATATTTTAAGTTCTCTCCTAGTCCTAACATTCTATATTCTATGTTCTAAGGGCCATTTCCCTTCTAGTATTCTGTGTCATTGTTTTAATTTTCTCCTAGCTCTTATACCCTTATAGACTTATGGCTTCATTGATGCAGTTTCACTCTATCTAGCTAGTCAGAGAATCCTTAAATCTGGGGAATAGTGTTCCAACTGCTGAGAAACCAGTGGTTATGCTCTGATTTGGGAAGTAAGAAGTAATAGCTGTCTTTAAAGATATTTTAAGGTCCATGAAAATATTAGCATGTGTTCAGGCAGAGAACTCACTAGTTGTGTCTTCACAATGGATAGTCCAATGGGAGGTTGCCATGGGAACCATAATTCACTCTCCAGGAGCTGTATCTAGTTCCTGCAATGCTCAGACACAAGGATAGCATTGAATCATTGCACTATAGAGAGATATATCTTGCTGACAGCTTAGCCCCTCTAATGCCCACAAAATACAGGAGTTAGAAAGTCTTGAACAGGCTTGAAAAGAGCCTCCATTTGGAAAGTCCGTAAAATCTAGAATATCAAAACTAGTAGGAAACTTAGAGAGCCCAGCCTCCTCACATTGTTGTCGTTCAGCCTTCTCAGCTGTGTCTTATTGTTTGTGATCCCATTTGAGGTTTTCTTGGCAAAGATACTGGAGTGGGGTGCTATTTCTTCTCCAGCTCATTTTACAGATGAAGAACTGAGGCAAACAGGGTTAAGTGACTTGCCCAGGTTCACATAGCTAGTGAGTGTCTGAAGCTGGATCTGAACTCAGGAAGTTGAGTCTTCCTAACCAGAATCATCCCTCACATTACAGGAGAGGAACCAGGCTCAAAAAAAGGAAGACACTTAGCGAAGGTCATATAACAAGGAAGGGGTAAAGCTGAGTTTAGATCCTGAATGAGGACCGTCTCCTCTTCAAATCCTATCATCCTTCAAAATCCAGTTCAAATCCCAACATGCTCCTGACTGCCTCAGCTGGAGATCTTTACTCTTAATTCAAGAACATTTGTTGTTCATACTCCAGCAAGGGGAGTCGGGACACTGAAGCTCCAGCTTTAGCTCTATGACTTTGAATCTTTCTAAGCCTCAATTTTCTCCTCTCTAAAATGGGGATAATAATCTCTGAATTCACAGAGTTATTGGGAAACCAGGAGACAATAGTTAAGAAAGAACAAATAAATGATTCTTATCACACTCTCCAGTGACTGAGAGCCATCATCCCCATATTGTCAGGTCCCTAAAATCAGGACCCAAATGAGCTCTTCCTCTGTCTTTCTCTTAAGATACAAAGGGACCTGCCTATAAGGGCAGGTCTCAGGGGATCTATTTCTTTTCTCTTTCTCTGATAGGATGATGAATTGACCACAGGCCAGAAAGACCCCTAGAACAGGAGTCAGGAGACCTGGGTCCTACTTCCAATTCTGTCATAAGTCAACATGTACCATAAAAAAATTCATATCCCTCTCTGGTCCCCAGTTTCCGTGTCTGGAGGAGGAGGGGGATGAATGAGATGGTCTCTAAGAGACCTTCCAATTCTGATGTTCTGTAAATCTACATTAATCAGTTAATCTGCCTAGTAGGCAGAGTACTTTAAGAGCTAGGGATAGAAATACCAAAAGAACAAAGACGGGCTCTGCCTTCCAAGGAGGAAAAGATACTTCTTATGAAGACTTGTTGGAGAAATTATTTTGAGAAGTAGTGCATCCAGGTGAGTGAGAAATGAGGAGCTATCTGAGTTAATCTGAGTTCTCCTTAAACAGAGAGGCAAAGCCACACACACACACACACACACACACACATACTCACACACACTCACACTCATACACACACACCCTTCCCTAATGTGATCAAAGAGAGTTCTAAAGAAAGTGATCAATGGTTCAGTCCCCACTGAGGAGCTGATATTGACAGGTAACTGGGGAGTAAATGGCTCTGGTAGTTTTGACTGTTTTATCAACCATTTGGTTTTTTTTTTCTTTTTTTTTAAGGGAAGATAGATTCTCATTCATGTACAGGCTAGACTGAATGGCCTCTGAGGCCCCTTCCAGTCCTGGGCTTCTGTGTTTTTGTAGAGCCGAGACTTCAGCCCTGATGCAATTTGAACAGACGCCAAACCTTCATCCCCATCTACCAATTTTCCCTGAATGCTTCAATGCCAGAGGAGCCTTGAACAAGTTAGTATTTCAAGACTGCCTAACAAAACGAACGAACGAACACCCTGTTCTCTTCTGGCCTTGTGCATTGAATCTGGGCTTTCCTGAGCCAGCAGAGGAGGGATCCTGTTTGGTTTTATACTAGAAAAGCTCCCTGGTTGTTTAAGAAGGACGTCATACTGTCCATGACACGTACTAACTGAGTGGCCTTGTCCAGGTTTTCCTTTCTCAGGGACTCAGTTTCTACTTCTGTTAAACAAAGAGGGTGAAATAAATGGGATTTAAGATTCCTCCAGATTCTAATATTCATGGTCTTTGTCCTAAGGTCCTTCCAATATTGACATTCTGTTCTAAGCTCTTTCACATTCTATATTTTAAAGTCTCTTCAGTTCTGAGATTCTAAGTTTTCCCTTTCATGCCTATTATTCCATACTCTAAAGTCTCTTCCCAACTCTGATGTCCTATATTCTGAGGCAGAAGTTCCTAAACTTTTTTGGCAGTCTGATGAAACTTGTGGATCTCTCTTTTTAAAAATTTTTAAATCTCAAAAAGAAATTACATAGAATTATAAAGGAACCCAAGCATATTGAAATATAATTATCAAATAATTTTAAATTTTTAAAATCTTTTTAAATCTCAAAAAGAAATTACATAGAATTACAAAGGAACCCAAGCATATTGAAATATAATTTTCAAATTATTTTTAAAAACAAATCCAGAGTCCAGCGTAAGAGTTCTGAAGTTCTGTGTTATATGTTGCTTTTCTGCATTCTATGTTCTGAAGTGTCTCCTTTTCTAATATTCCATTTTTCAAGGCTCCTTCCAACTTTGACATCCTAAGTTTTAAGATCCCTCTAAGATTTTCCAGCTGAAATAACACAGGAATTTTGTTTGGTAAAGTGGTACCCTGTATCCAACACATTTGACAGGATTGATTCTTGGATAGATGATAATTTCTCCTCTTTTCCCCAGAGGGAACAAATGCCACGAGGGACTGTGGCCTCCCCCAAGTGCTCTGGCCAACAGAAGGGATTGGTGGGTGAGAACATTAAAAACCAGATGAGACCAACTTTGGCTAACTGAGGAGGCCAGGAACCCACAATGAGCTTCATCAGACTCTTTTAAGAGACCCACAGTTATTAAACCTCAGCCAACATCAACCTTGGGTTCCTGGGTCTTCCCGAAATCGATGGGCAACATATATATGGCCCCAACCACAGAGTAGGGAGGTGGGATGTGTCTTTGTAGTGATCCTAAGGGACAATTGCAAAAGATGCTACTGGGGTCAAGGATCTGCAGCATTAAAGCATATAATAATGTTCTTCTCTTACCTACACATACTTTGTACAAAAGGAGGGGAGGGTCTTTTTGAACTTTGGGGCTATATTATGTATCCTGTTGAATGTTGAACTTCAGTAAGAAAGAATACCTCATATGTGGTATGATGGAAATATTTAAATCAGAAGGCCTAAATTCTTAGTCTTTCTCCTGATTTACTATGTCATTTTTGAACAAGTCTCTTTCTCTGAGCCTCAGTTTATCCCTCTGTGAAACTGGAGATTGAATTAACTGATGTCTAAGGC
The DNA here is from genome assembly GCA_023553655.1 of Myrmecobius fasciatus. NCBI lineage: Eukaryota > Metazoa > Chordata > Mammalia > Dasyuromorphia > Myrmecobiidae > Myrmecobius > Myrmecobius fasciatus. Next base: position 1,055,552 of record JAJPUD010000069.1, read on the forward strand.
CTGCTAGCTCTCTATGATATGATTCTTAATCTCAGGAACCAAGGATTTCTGCAAACACTATCCTGTAGTCTACACATTCTCAGAACAAAAGAAATGTCCTGTCTTTATCTTTTGATATTTTCAGCTCCTCTCTTTACAAATGACTGTTCTTCAAGATCCAGCTCAAGTCATTCATCCTCCAGAAGGCAGTGGAGTAGAGAGGGCATTGGATTTAGAGGACCTGAGTTCAAATGTCAATGATTAATTGCTTCTTTTTTTTTGCTTATTTATTTCTTATGTGACTCTGGATAAATAAATTACCCTCAGGTTCTTCATAAAGATATATTCAGTTTTAGGTATCACATTTTAAGGACGCTGAAAATTAAAGCATGTCAAAGAAAGACCAGAATTGATTGGGGGAATTGGCAATGTTTAGCGTAAAGGAAAGATTTCATTTTCTCTTCTTGACTTCTAGCTCTCCAAATTTTTGCGAGTCAGCTGCCTTTTCACTCTTGAAGATCCTTCCACATGCCAGTCCCCTTCTCCCATTGGTGAATTTCTTTTGGGAGCTAAACCTGCTTCCTTCCCCTGCCAGCAGCAGTGCTTGTGACTCTGAATTTCAGAAGTCCACCACCATGGCCCCTCTTGAGTGCCTTCTCCAGCCCCAGCTTTTCGGCTCCCCCCTTAGAATGTAAGCTCCTTGAGGACAGGGACTTTTCCTTTTTGCTTGGATTTGTATCATCAGCACTTAGCACAAGTGCCTGACACATACTAAGTGCTTCATACATAAGAGCTGCCTGCCATTTAGGGGAGTCATAACAGCTGTTGTAAGTATTTGGAGGGCTGTCATGTGGAAAACAGAGAGGTGACTGTTCTATTTGGCCCAAGAAAATCAAACTAAGAGAAATGGGCTCGACATCAGGAAAAACTTCCCGACAATAATAGCTGTCTAAAAGTAGAATGGGTTCCTTCAGGAGGCTGTGGGCTGGCCTTCCTTTGCTGTAACTGAGAATGGAAAGTCTCTTTCAGGGATGTCGTAGAGAGAATACAACAGCTTCTCTGCTCCTCTGCAGCTCTGAGGTTCTGCGATTCATTCTGAAAATAAGGGACTTGCTCCAAATTATCTCTTCTAGCTTCCAAGATCCTCTGGGAGAGCAAGAACGGCATAGGAGAAGGGTAGGGGATCACAGCAGTGTTAGCAAAGGCCCAGAAGCAAAAATGATCAAAGTACGTTCAGGAAAATCAATTCAACTCAAGACATATTCATTAAAGCACGTCATGAGCCCAGCAGCTGTGCTAACTAGGCACTGAAAGCACTGGATTTCAAGGCAGAATACATTGCCTGGAGTTTCAGCCCCATTATTTGTGATCTTGGACAAGTCCCTCTCTCTCTCTCTGTTTCCTGGCAGCTTTCTCATTTCCTTCGTAGATTTGTGCAATTTTCAGAACAGCTGTGAAATTCCTGGAGACAGCATGAATGGTCATGGAGAGGGGTGGGGAGTCATTCCAGCTGTTGGGATCAAAAGGCTGGTATTCTCACTTTTCAGACTTTTATCAAAAGGCACACATCTGGACTGCTGTTTATGACAGGTGATGCTTACATTCTTAGCTTGCTTTTAACTTTTCCAAAACATGTCATCTTGTTTTGTGGAGACACAACACAGGCATAAAAAGAGGCTTGGTCTAAATCCTGGAGGCAAAACTGTGAAAACTTCAAGTGCTGGATTGGGAGCCAGGGGACCTGGGTTCAAATCCTGACTCTACTACTCCCTATGTGATTTTTTTTGGGGGGGGGCTGAGGCAATTGGGGTTAGTGACTTGCCCAGGGTCACACAGATAGGAAGTGTTAAGTGTCTGAGGTCAGATTTGAACTCAGGTCCTCCTGACTTCAGGGCTGGTGTCCCTATGTGATCTTGAGCAAGTCTTTTAAAGCTGTCCAGGTCTCAGTTTCCTTATCTGTAAAAATGAAGGATTTGGTCTGCATAGCCTATAAAGGCCTGGTCTTCCAGCTCAAAATCTATGGATCCTATTACTTTTAGTAAATCACTACGGGAGCCAGTGTTATTTTCAGCTCTTTTGGACACAGGATATATTATGGGTTTATAGCTTTTTCTTGGGCCCATGCCAGGTGATCTACAGATTATAATGACGCAAAAACAAAGTTTCCATATCTGTAGCATCTTTAAACTTACAAAAGCAATCTTGTGAAGTATGTATCACGCCCATTTGACAGATAAGGAATCCAGTGGAGGACTGGAATCCGAAAGAACTGACCCCAAGCTATCTCGAGAAAGCTTGACCAGATGACCGGCTATCCTCCAAATAATTTTCAGTTTCCTGCCTCTGAACTATTTCTCCTGACCTATAAAGCTCACTCCCAAATGTTTCTCTGGACCACTATTCCCATCCCAGCTGATGAATGATCTTTAGTTTCTCAGAATTCCCATAACACCTTATTCATCGCTCTCTAATGCACTTATCATAAAATCAGAAAATATGTGTTTTTTTTTAAAATCTTTGACCTGACCACTGAACTGAATTTCATGCTTGAATCCAGAATGGAATTTTTATTTCAAGTTTACCACGTGTAAAAAGAAGGAAAAAGGATCATAATCTGTCTTCTTGATTTGGGAGGCTCAAGTTAGATTTTCTTAAATGAATAACTTAAACCTAGCCCTCACTGGCTAATATCACAAGATTTCTGCAAGTTGGTGAATATAGGAAAGATGACAGAAGAAAAGAATTGTTTTTTGTTTTGTTTTGTTTTGTTTTTTAAAGAAAGAGAGAGAAAAAAGACTTTGCTGCGGGAAGCAAATCTTGTCTGGCCACATGACATTTACCATCATCATTTTGGCAGGCTCATGGCTAGAAGGGGTCTTCTTAAGAGCTAGTACTTCGCTTTGCTCAGGCTTAGGGTCTGGTCCTTAGAATCATAGATCCTGAAATGGAAGGAACCTTGAATAGCATTTAGCCTAATGCTCTCAATTTAGAGATGAGGAAAACTAGACTTAGAAAAGATAAGTTCCTGCCCCCACAGACAGAAAGAAGTGGCAGAGATGAGATTCTATTTGCTTAGGTAGAGATTGGTACCATTTTCAAGATGAGGAAACTGAGGCTCTGAAAAAGAAATGAGCTTGCCCATTTGGTATCAGAACAGAGATTTGAAGTCAGGTATCCCAGCAGCCTGGGTTTTTTCTCCAATTTTATCACAGAATCCCAAGTCTAGAATCGATAGGAATCTTAGAGGTCCATGTGGTCCATTTTCCAGAGAAGAAAACCGAGACCTAGAAAATGGCCTGATTTGCTGCAGGTCACACAATGGCAGTGCAGGGACACATGAAGCGGGTTCTCTGACCACAGCAAACCCAGGACTCCTTCCCCCCGGAATTCTGTGGCCAGGCATGCCAAGCAGATGGAGTGTTTACTTAAGACTATGGGGACCAGATTCCTGACTGGGGAAGCATCTTTAATGAGGGGGGAGAGGGACAGGCTGGGCGGGGGAGGTGTATTTAGAAGGGGAGAAGGCTGACAATTTTAATTATCACTAAAACCTTGGGCCCATTCAAAGCCAGGCCTAATCCCCCTGCTCGATCCTCGGCCCGCCGGGCGTTGATTAAACTCTCCCCCCTCCCAGACACACACACAGACACACCCGGAGCTTGGGAACCCCAGGCCTCTTTCTCTGCCGGTGTCACCAGCCTGCCCCGGGTCTTGTGGTTCTCACATTACGGACTGTGAACTCTCCCAGTCCCTGGCAGCGGGGCCCAATTAAAGCAAGCAATTGATTAAACAAGCCAATCAGGGTAATTAGTTTAATCAGACTCCCTCAGGGGAGCTGGGGACTGAACAGTTCATAAAATGTCCCCAAAGAATAGACCAGGAGGCTCTTTAGGGTCCTTTGGCCTGTGGGTAATTAGAACTCACTTGTGGAGTCCCCAGGAAAAGGGGAGAAAAAAAGATGGGGAGGGGGCAGGGAGCGAGGAGAGGGGGAAAGAAAGAGAAAGACTAGGACACAAGAAGGCCCTGAAGTCTGGAGGGTGCGGAGGAGAGAAAGAAAAGAAAAGATTTCCCAGTCAGAGAATGATGTCTGCGAGCTACACAGAAGACCCCGATGGATTGTGGGGTAAACAAGGGATGGGGGGGCACAGCCCTGTGGGGAGGGGCAGGCAAATGGGGAGCCCTGAGCCTGGCTTTAAGCAGGAGGCTGTGTGGTGGAGTAGGTGGTGTGCCTGGGGAGGGAATCAGGGGCCCTGGGGAGGAATCTTGGCTTTGCTGCTAATTAGCTGAGTAAGCTCCCAGAGGTGCTTTTCTCTGAATCTCAGGCCCCTGTCTATAAGATGAAGGGGTAGAATCAGAGCAGCCCTTTCCATTTTGAGGAGGGAGTGTGGATGTGAACTTGGATGAGGGGAAAAAAAAATATATATATATATATGATTTCAATGGGATTGATTTTCTTTGTATTCCTATGTATTTTTTTTTCATTTTCTTTATTTTTTATTTTTCTTTCTTTCTTTATTTTTATTAAAAAACTTTTTATTTACAAAACATATGAGTGATTTTCTACTTTGACCTTTGCAAAAAACTTTTTTCCCAAGCTTTTCCCCTCCTTCCCCCCAACTCCTACCCCTAGATGACAGGCAATCTAATACATGCTAAATAGGATAAATTATATGACAAATACAATACATGTATACATATCTATACAGTTATCTTACTGCACAAGAAACATCAGATCTAGAAAGAGAAGAAGAAAAAAAACCTAAGAAGGAAAACAAAATGCAGGGAAATATTCACAGAAAGCGTTAAAATGCTGTGTTGTGGTTCACACTCAGTTCCCAGAGGCCTCTCTCTGGATGTATATGACTATCTTCATCGCTGAACAATAGGAACTGGTTTGAATCACATCATTGTTGAAGAGAACCATGTCCATCAGAATTGATCATCATATAGTCTTGTTGCTGTGTATAATGTTCTCCTGGTTCTGCTGATTTCACTCAGCATCAGTTCATGCAAGTCTCTCCAGGCCTCTCTGAAATCATCCTGCTGGTTGTTTCTTATAGAACAATAATTTTCCATAACATTCATATACCATAATTTATTCAGCCATTCTCCAATTGATGGGCATCCTTTCAATTTCCAGTTTCTTGCCACTACAGAAAGAGCTGCCACAAACATTTTTGCACATGTGGGTCCCTTTCCCTCCTCTAAGATCTCTTTGGGATATAAGCCCAATAGAAACACTGCTGGGTCAAAGGGTATGCACAGTTTGATAACTCTTTGAGCATAGTTCCGAATTGCTCTCCAGAATGGTTGGTAATCCTATGTATTTTGTTCCATGCATTTCAAAACACAATTCTAAGAAAAGGTCTTCACTGACAAAGGGGTCCATAACACACAAAAAAGATTGAGCATCCCTGAATTAGATGATCTTGAAGGATACCTTCAGTCTCAGAACAATTTACCTCTAGACTGCAATGATGTATGGAGGAAAAGATGGTAAAATGGATAGAGTGCTGGCCTGGAGTCAGGAAAGCCTGAGTTCAAATGTGGATGCAGTGGATGCAGATACTTAATAGCTGCATGATCATGGGCAAGTTGCTTCACCCTGTCTACCTCAGGTTCCTCAACTATAAAATGAGATGGAGAAGGAAATGGCAAATCCCTCCAGTATCTTGGCCAAATGGGATTGTGGATGAGAGGCCTGAATACCAAAAGCATGGAGAAGAGCATAATATGAAAGTCTTAGATTGTCTCCATTTGAGAGGGAGGGAGGGAGCGAAGGGGGGAAAAGAAGAAGAAGTAGAAGAGATATGTAAACACAGAGAGAGGGAGAAAAGGAGAGAGAGGTGAGAGAGGAGAAAAGGAAAGGGGAAGGAAAGACAGACACAGAGAGAGAGAGAGAGAGAGGAGAACAAGAACAAGAAAAACAAGAAGAACAAAAACAAAAGAAGAAGAAAAGAAGAAGAGAAAGAAGAAAGAACAAGAACAACAAGAAGAGAGAGATTATTCATTTGTGTAGATGGGTTTAGCTACTCATGGCCAGAGGCAAAAAGCTTTTGAGGTGGACAGCTTCCACCTTCTGAGCATTCCAAGGGCTCTAAGCTAACACTCCCTGAGGCTTCCAGGTTTGGACATTTTGCTAGTTCACCTTCAAGGCCAAAGTCTCCGGAAGTGCCATGCTAACTCTATAGAACGCAGATCAGCTTCTTGTATTCACCATATAGCCATGCACTGGCCCTTGGATATCAACGCAGCTCTTATTATATACTCTGGTATTCCTGGTCTCTCCAAAAAAACTGTGAAGCTCCCTGAGTGACTAAACCAAGGTCTCTGTTTTTGAAAACAAGCCCAATGTTCTTTCTACCACAATAAAAACTGTTCACCTGCTTCTTGTCTTCTTAAATGGTCTATAGGATGTAATTCAAGCAATCCCCATGCCTTCCCCGCATCACCATGCTTCTTTGGACCATGTGTATATAATAAATTAATAGGTTCTGAGCTCTCTGTCCTAAATAGAGTGGTGTGGACTTTAGGGGTTCTATTTGGTAACTCAGAAACCTTTTGAAATGACTTGCAGCTTCAGGGCTGGGTTCTTACATACAGCCAACCAGATAAACGAGACAGGACCTGGATCTTTTCCTCATCTCTTAGATTCAGTTTCCTAAGGATAAACAGATGGGTTTTTTTTTTTCCTTCTCTTGTTTCCTTCCATAGTATCCAATGCTCCCAACTATTCATGAGATCATAGGATGTGAAAATTTATAGCTGCAAGAGAGATTAGAAATTGTCTGATCCAGCACGCCCAATTTACAGATGCAAATTGATCCTTAAACAGGGGAAAGGATTCATTCAAAGTTACCAAAGACACAAGAAGCAGAACTGGGATCATCTGAAATCAGGACCTCCAGCCCCAAATTCAGGACTCTTCCTGCTACATTGCAAAAAAAAATTTTTTTTTCACCTCAACTTACCTTAACTGTCCAAGGAGACCACACAGAGAGTATGAGTTGGAACCAAGAGGAAAATGTCTAGTCTCCTCACTGCCCTGTCCCCATGTGGGTGGATGTGATTGCCAGAAACATCTAAGGTATGGTGGGCTTGGGGTGGGAAGGAAAGCAGATTGAGGGTCTGCTTTGATGAGCAGGAGAGCGCCGGGCTGGAACCCGCTCCAGAGTCTGTTTGGCCAAAAATTGCAAACCTTCTCATGACCACCAGTTTTGCAGGGAGTTGGGCCTAGAGTCAAAAAAACACCCCAGCTGATTTATGGCTCTGGGGATGGGGAGGGAAGGGAGGTAGAAGCCGAGCAGGCCTGTGGTTTGGTGCCCCGGGTTTTGACCTGAAATTCTCCAAAAGGAGGTGTTTTCCAATGTGGGTCACTGTCAGCTGGGGGGAGGGGATATGCAGAGGGGCTTGTTCCAAAGGGAATTTCCAAGGAAGAAGCAAAGAAGCAAGGGGTGGGACCCTAATCTGTTAATATGTTGTATTCCACTTAAGAAAATGAAAGTCCCTTGAAGGGAAGATTCATTTCCTTTTACTTTTTTTTTTTCCTACATATTCCCAGTACCTAGCACAGCACTTTGATTATAGTAGGTGTTTAACAAATGCTTATTAAATTGGATTGGTTTTTGACCCAAACTCTGACTTCTTGAAGATTTTGTAAGTTACCCAGAATTAAATGACAGTTAATAGGATAATAATAATAATAATAATAATACATATATTTCAAGATAGCTCTTGAAATACTATAGTTTAGTATTATTATAGTGGTTGCTATATGCTTACTACCCTATAACTTCTTCCCTGGGTTTTCAGGGCCTTATGACATCAGGATCTTCAATTTAACATTAAAGCCCCTGCACAAAGACTGTATAAAGGAGGAGTTTTTAACCTGAAGTCTGTGGAATGGATTTTTAGTTTATATTTTATAAATTGTATTTAAACAGTTTCCTTTGTAATCTGATGGATTTTGTTTTATGCATTTAAAAGCATCATTTTAGGAAAAGGGATGCATGGGCTTCAGCGGACTTCCACAGAGGCCCCTGTGATATGGGAGAAAAATTAGGGTTTGTCACTGTTCTGCCTCTAAGTTGCTGTAGTGTGACCTTGGAAAAGAGCTGTCCAAAATGATGACCACCTTGGAAAATAGTGAGCTCCTTGAACTTTTAAAGGAGAGCCTGGATAATACTTATTAGGGATACTACAGAGACAATTTCTGCTCAGGTTTAATTTGGACTGAGATGCTTTCCAACTTGGAGATTTAATGGTTTGATAAGTTGTGTCCCGTCTAAGGGTCTCAGTTTGTTCTTCTCTAAAATGGTTAGTTTTGATCATAGCTAGTATCCCTTCCAGCTCTGACATTTTTGTGATTTCATGTTACTAGGAACCAAAAATAGCTGTTCTGGGAGTTTTCCTCCCATTCCTCATAAGCAGGAGTGGCCCTGCCCTTCCTCCTCCTGGCCATGATTGGATCCAGACTTCATTCTTGCTCCTCCCACTAAGGTGGCTCCCAGATGTGAGCAAGGCACTGGAGGAGGACAGTCAGTCGCCTGGCTATGTGGCTTCTTCAGAGCTTCAGTCTCTGGGGGGGTTGGGGGGTTGCTTAGTGCGTGCTCGTGGTTTTGCTGTTGCCTCTGGGTCTGGCACATGGTTACAGATTGGCAGGCAGTATCACCCACCCCTCTTTTTATGAAGCACGTCTCTCCCAACTTCAGCTAATTATTCATGGTCTGTCCTGGGTGCTGGAAGAGAGCAGCAGCTCTGGGGGGACCCCTGAGAACCACGGAATTATAGAATGATGAAATCATGGAACCACTAAAACCTAGAACCAAAACAAGTGAGAAAATATACCTCCCTTCTTTTGGTAGAGACATGGTGGGCTGGAGAGCAGAATAAGCCTTATGCTGACATGGTCAATGGCTCAGTTTGTTTTGCTCAATTAATTTTACTTCTTGGTCATCTAGAAGAGCTTTATATGAGAGGAATATTTAGTACGAGATGACATCAATGGAAAACAAAAGTGCATGCCTGAAAAACATACACAAATGCCATCTAGAGTATCATAATCACAGAAATGCAGAATCACCACAATATAGGCTCAAAGAACCCCAAAGATCAGGAGCAGGACACACCTTGGAGTACAATGCTACCAACTGGCAAGAACCCTAGAAATGGTTTAGCTTGAACTCCTCAATTTATAGAGGAAGAAAAGATGCATATTGAGACATAGAAAGCTCCAAATTATTAATAATAAGAGAAATGCAAATCAAAATAATTCTGAGATTTCACTTCACCCAGCAGTTGGGCAAAGATAACAAAAAATAAGGAATAATAAATATTGAAAAAGTTGTGAAAAGACAGGCACACTGATATATTGTTGGTGGAGCTGTGAATTGATTGAACCATTTGGGAAAAAAGTTTAGAGATACAGGAAGAGAAATATTAATATTTTCATTTCATTTTCCCCAGAGATTCCAATGGTAGGCATAAAGCCTAAAGTGGTCATTGACAAAAAAAAGAAAGATTACTAATAGTAACTTTATTTGTGGTAGCAAAGAATTGGAGAAAAGTAGATGTCCATAAGTTGGGAGCTGGCTAAGCAAGTTGTTATGCATGAATATAATAGAACACTTCTGAACTTGAAAAAACTGACTATAATTAGCCATAATCATATAATAATGACTATAATTAATGCAAAGAAGCTTGGGAAGACATGTGAAGTGATACAAAGTGAAGTGAGTAGAACCAGGAAAATAATATGCCCAATGACTATAATAATGGCAATGATTAAAAAAAAAAACAAAGAAACAAACAACAGAAACTGAACATTGCCAAAATTGTAGTACAATTTGGAAGGAAGGAGGGAAGGAAGAAGGGAAGGAAGGTAGGAAGGAAGGAGGGAAGGAAGAAGGGAAGGAAGGAAGGAAGGAGGGAAGGTAGGGAGGGAGGAAGGAAGGAAGGAAGGAAAGCAAGAAAGGGAAGGAGGGAAGGAAGGAAGGAAGGAAGGAGGGAAGGGAGGGAGGGAGGAAGGAAGGAAGGAAGGAAAGGAAGAAAGGGAAGGAAGGAAGGAAGTGAAGAAAGGAAGGAAGGAAG